>JAGDQP010012726.1:0-23413 GCA_022664845.1 Lepisma saccharinum
TTTGGCCCACATTTATTTCAGAGAATTTCCAGGAATCCCTTATTCCCAAATTGGGCGCATGGGAATAGGGGGTTCCTGGAAATTCTCTGAAATAAATGTGGGCCAAAATAAACATGAATGGAACTACTGTCCACCAAGTAACAATAATTCCTTTGGGCCAGGTCAAACAGATGTGTCAACAGGATAGACAGATCTCCAGCATTTGAAAGTACCATGTTGCCTTAGTTGTTTTGTTAACGATATTGAAAGGGTGAAGCTCTAGAATTCAATTTGCCACGATTTCGGCACCCAATAGCACCGAAGGAAGCATATGTGCATCCTCGATGTTTTATACATTCTCTCGTATTTTCTTATCAGAAATCATCTCGTGCAGTGGTGGTTTTGTCGTTGTTATTTTGCAGCGCCCTGTATATATATATATATATATATATATATATATATATATATATATATATATATCCAAACAAACCCAATATTTTAGTAGATAGATAGACACATAAAGCCAATACATGAAGAATGGAAGAATTACTTAATAAAAAGTTATTGTAAAATGAGTGTGGGTCTTGTACTAATGCAATAACACAGTAATATCTTCAATGGAATTAGTTGAGTGTATTTTACTTGACGCGTCACGTGGAAGAGCTCTGTCGCCGGTAACGTCCATTTCTTCTCTTGTGCCACACAAAGCTGTGGAAGGTCTTTGATCTTCGGAAATAGTATAATCCCTAGAAAATTGTGATCTGCCCGGTGACCGGAACTGTCACCGCTTGACTTAATCCTCTGGTGAGCACTGTGTGTGAGAGAGAGAAGGTGCATGCTGATATAATCAGCATACACTTCAGTAGCTACAAGCTGCAATAATGACCAATATAAAACAAATTACAGTACATACCCTGAAGCATGTAGAAGCGGGTGCATATATGTTTGGATGTCGTCTGTTATGCCCATGTTGAATAGTTTGTATAGGAAACAGTTCGACATTGTAAATGTCGCTTTCAGTTACTTTTAGTGCAAAGTAAATTTTCGGATAGATACGTAAATAAATAACTGAAGGAACAGAGAAGAAAATATGTCTCACAAATATAAAGGAATACAAAAGAAAAATGAATGGGAAGTGAATTGAACTCTTGGTTGAATTGAACATGTCTCCCTATGGTACATTTAATTTGTTCATTTAATCGAAAGGTAGTAACGCTAATGGAATTACCATGTAGAAATTTCAGTGTGTGAAAATAGCCTCAACGTATCTTCCAACTGTTCATCTTTGTTACTCTGTTTCTCTCTCTCTCTCTCTCTCTCTCTCTCTCTCACACACACACACACACGCACACAGTTTCTCTCTCTCTCTACCTCTCTTCCTCTTAGCTCCCATTTGCAGTATTGAAAAATCCAATACTTGATTCCTGTTAATTCTTCTTTTCACTTCCACATTTGATCCCCATTTTTCTACTTGCTTATGTACACAAAACCTTGCACATTTACTGTTTCTCTCTCTCTCTCTTCTTCTCTCCAACTCTCTAACACAAACATGTGTGCGAGCGTATACATACTCATTACTTAATAGCATTTAACTTAAGCAAGCGGAATCGTAAAAAATCAAAGAAGAAAAGTCAAATCTTGAGGTCTTGTCGTTGGTTGATAAGAGAATGTATTTATATCTTCGTTTGCCCATGTAGGCGAATGACGATGATTTGTTAGTGAATATACAATCAGAATCATTAATGACGTTCGCTACAGCAAACTTCAACCTTCACATCGAGGCTTAACTAGTGAATTAGGGGAGCATTGATCCATGTGCTAAGAGGATTAAATTTATTCATGATGAGTTATATTCTTTGAGTTATGAAAATGAATATTTACTGAAGTTCCATTTTTTACGATATAGGAAGCTCAGTTATGATGATGTACGTTCTTAGGTGTATATGTGTGTGTTGGGAGAATAAATAGTTACAGGAAAGGTATAGATTGTAATAGTATAAATAGTTATAATAATGATAGCCAAGGTGCGTATTCCGTCAATCTTTATTAGTATCCCAATAGGTAGTCTTCAAGGGAATCCAGCAATCCAGCATGTGATCATTATATGAACCAAATCAAAAGCTAAAGTCATTGTCATATCAACTATAAACATTGAAAAACAATCATCAATTGTATCATTGTCATACAAAATATCATTTATACTACCATTTAAGTAGTAATGGGTTCAGTATATTTTATACTATCATTCTTTTAGTAATGGATTCACACTTGCTCGTCGCCAATTAATAGTATACATAAATAGAATCATTGTCATACAAAACAAATATCATTTATATACTCAATAAAACTACCTGTCAATCACCCTTCCCGTTGGTAAACCCAAGTTCACCTTCTAATTCCGAAAACCGCATTATTATTCTCCTATTTCTTGTTCTGTTATTTGTTCTATTCTCCTCTGCAGTATGTTTGTTAGAACTTTATAGTGCTGATTTAGAGTGTTATTCATCTGTAATTATTGCTGTTTGTTCTATCTCGTTTTTTATGTAAAGGACATATGATTCCCGTATTCCAGTTTGTTGGCATTTTTTCTTGTTTCCATATCTCTCTGATTAATTTATATATTTCATCTGTGCATCTTCCACTCGCATATTTTATCATCTCTCCTGTGATCTAGTCCTCTCCTGGTGATCTATAATTTTTTAGTCTTTTTGTTGCTTCTGTCATCTCTTCCTTGCTTGGTTCATCTATTATGTCTCCTCTCTCTTCGATGTCTGGGTCTATACTTGTTTGTATTTCATGAGATTGTTCTTGTTCCTTTGTTACCGGTTCTTCTTCTACCTGTAGTTGCTCCTTAAAATATTCTGTCCATCTCTTCGTTACTTCTTCATTTCCCATCAACACTCCGTTCCTATCTTTGCATCCATATGCTTTTGATTGATATCCTTTGTTCAATTTGTTTATTGCTGCATAAAATCGTCTCGTTTCATTTTCTTGCTTAAATTTTCTATTTCTTTAATATTTTGTGCAATTTTGCCGGCCAGGTGGCCGAGCGGTCTGTGGCAAGCCCCTCGGCTCGAAGGTCCCCGGTTCGAGTCCCAGCAGGGGCATGCGTGTGGATTTTAACAGCAGAAGGTCGAATCGTAATGGACCGAAGTCCAAAGTTATTAGACTGACCCACATAAAAATAAAGTTAACAAAGTTTTTTTTCATGTGCCATTTTGTCTTTCTTCTTTTTCCTGCATATTCTGTTCGCTTCTCTTCTTAGCTCTCTGTACCTTTCCCAATTTCCTCTTGTATCACTTTGTATTGCCTTTAGCCTTGCTTCATTCTTTTCTTTCATTATTTTGCGGCATTCATCATCAAACCAATCGTTGTATTTTTTCGTCTGCATCTTTCCTGTCACTTCTTCTGCTGTTGTTCTTATTATCTTTTCTATTTTTCCCCACTTGTCATCTATGTTATTTATTTCAGTTTTATTCGTTTTATTTCTTGCTGTCCCAGTATTTCGTCCATTCTCACCCTGTACCTCCTCTTGATTTCTTCATTTTTGAATTTCTCTAGGTTCCACTTACGTCTTCTTTGTCCTTTTACTGTTGTAACTTGCTTAATTTTTCTCTAATATTTGATTTCACCATGTAATGGTCACTGTCTCTATTCCGTCCTCTATACCTTAAGTCTATTACTGAAGTGCAATGTCTTTTGCTTACTAGTATATGGTCTATCTGGTTTACTGTATGGTCGTCTAGTAACTTCCATGTTACAAGAGATCTTTCCTCTTGTGTGGGAATTGTGTGCTTCTGATTACCATGGTGTTCCTCTCTGCAAACTGACCTAGCATTAATCAATTCTCGTTGCTCTCTTGATGTAACGTATATCTTCCTGCTATCTTTTCCATACAGTCCTCCGTTCCAATTTTTGCGTTACAGCTACCTGCTATTAGTACCATGTCATGTCTTGGTATTGTGTTGTATGTCTTCTCTAATTTCTCGTAAAATTCTTCTTTCACTGCTTGTTCTTTGTCCTCCGTTAGTGCATATACGTTTATAATTGTGACATTTCTTAACTTTCGTTTTAACCTTATTTTTCATATTCTTTCATCTATGGGCTCGAATTGTAGTATTCTATCTGTCATCTTTCTAGTCACGAAGAATCCAGTTCCCTGCAGTCCTGTCCTCTCTTCCGATCCGCTGTAAAATAAAGTATATTCGGGTTTCTGTATTTATCCTCTCCCTTTCCACCTTATCTCTTGAACTGCTGCAATATCAACACCATTTTTGCATATTTCTTCTCCTATTTGTTGCATCTTCCCTGATGTTAGTAGCGCGTATATTCCAAGTTGTTAGTACAATCTCTCGATCCTTCTTCTTGTCCTTTCCGTCCTTCCGAGGCTTCTGTATCGGTTTCTGAACTTCCTTTTTTTATCGAGATAGAGTTGTTGGCCCTACGCCCAACCCCCAATCTGCAGGACCGGGAGTTTTCTGTCGGGGTCATCTTCCCTTAGCCATCCTAGATCCCTCTACTAAACCGAAAGGCAGCAGTGTTGGTTTTGGTCCGCCTCGTCAATCCGGTACCCATCATATCTGATAGGTATTCCCCTATACGCCACCTGGGGAGGTGTCTGGTAGGAGACCAACAATTGTCCCAGGAACTTTGACCTATTAAACCATATTTATTCTTTGACAATGAGATTCTTATGTTGCGAAACCTGCTAATGTGGCATTCCGTCAATTTTAAACATTGCTCAAATGAAAGCATTCGGTTTTACTTTGATTATCATTTGCTAAGCCAACATCCCTTAAGTCCTTATTTGTAAATGTGACGCCATTTGTGACGATGCCTTCGTTACTGTGAGCGCCTGTAGCTCCAAAACTACGCATATTTCAAAATTTCTCCAAAGGAATTGTTGTGAATAATCACCTCCCGAACTTTGTCAGTGTTATTCATATATATGAATACGAAGTATATAATAATAGAAAATATAAAATGGCTGAATATATTTTATAACAACATAATTTTATCATGTTATTACCCTAAAATCTTTTTTCTCCCCAAAATGTTATTTTTTTTATCGATTGTAACAAAATAATAGTATCATACGCACATTTTGAGATAAAATAAGTTTCCGTAAGTTCATATGTACCGACATTTCGGTCATGTATTTATGTTTCATTTATAAATTAAAATTGATTCATGGCCACAATTTTGTTCAAGTTTATTTCCCTGTTTCATTTTCTTTGTCATAATTTCATTATGTATCAATTCATAACATCAGTTCAAAACGGTGACATGTTGTGTGTAACAGACGGAACAAAATTGGGCACTGATATCTGTTGTGGTGATTAGCTTGAAATTTCTGCGAATACTTGAATAATTATATTCTATAAAGATGACTGCTTCATTTTAGCATATTTTATGCTTCAGATGCCAATAACGATGGAAATTAAAATAGTTACTGTATCTATGTACATTTTTTAAATTACTGTTTCTGTCGTATCTTCGTGATAGTTGGCGCAGAGTTCACTTTGCATAAACGCACAAGAAACACTCGCCAGGTTTGAGAGCCCGATTTTGATAAAAATGCGTATGAAGGTACAGTGTCTAGGTAAATCTTTACAGCCAAAATTATAGGTTCTGTCGTGAACAAATAATGACAAGGGGACCCGAGAAAGATGGATCGTAGAGAGCTAGTAAATCGAATACAGAGTACGGAAAACGCATTTTCTCTTATAAACTCTAATATATATTGAAAGCATGTTGGTATTAATATATACTGGACAGGAGGTGATACATGCTGGATGGTATGACGATAATGACCGCCATCTTGAAAAAGATCATTTTGGCTATGCTTAAATTTTTTTTTAAATAGGATGTGGGTCATATGTAATAACAATTTGTGCTGGAATGTTCAAAGAAACCGAATGATGAAGTCAATTTGGACATAACTCTAATCCTGTACGACAATGATACCTAAAATTGACCTGATAACGTAACTTTAACCGACCATTACGCCTTCTTAAAATTGGGGGACTTCATCTTCCGTTAATGTATATAAAACTTTATAGTTCACATCATGTTACAACCATGAGGATCATATTTTCCAAAATAACGGTACGTTTTCTGTAGCCGTTTGGTTTTCGTTCCTTCAACTGTTACAACAAGAAATGTTTTCTCATCATCCGGATCACTCATTCTCCAGGTCAGTTTCACTTGTCATTTTCTGGTACAGGATTACAGATGTGGAATAATTGACTTCATCACTGGGTTTCTTGGAACATTACAGCATAGATTGATATATCACATGGCCCACTTACTATTTAAAATTTTTGAAGCATAATCAAGATGGCCGCTTTGAAGATAGCGGTCATTGTCGTCATACCATCCAGCATGTATTAGCTCCTGTCCAGTATCAATTAATATCCATTTGGTTTCAATATATATAACAGTTTATAAAATAAAAGGCACTTTCAGTACTCTGTACTCGATTTACTTGCTCTCTACGTTCCATCTTTCTCGGGTTCCCTTGTCGTTATTTGTAGAAGACAGCACTTATAATTTTGGCTGTGAAGGCTTACCTAAGCACCTGTACCTATGTACAAATTTTCATCAAAATCGGGCTTAGTGTTCCTTGTTAGAAGTTTCTACAGGCCAACTTTACAACACTTTACTTATATATAGAAAAATACTGTAGAAATAACTTTAGATTATCTCCATCTGTTCTAAGGCACTGTTTAATTGATTTCTTTAAATGTAAGTGGCTTAAGCAAAATATAAAATATCATTGACAACATATGAATTAAGTTATTGCTGAAGTGTCAAGAGTTGCATTTTCTCTTGAACAGAAGATGAAAGTGTTAACGCACTTTTCACTTGTTTTCTGTGAACATTTAAATCACTTCATCGAAATCAGAATTTATGCATGGTGTTACACAAGAAGCTTCTGGGAGATTTATCATTCAGTCTAGTTCTGACTGAGAAAAATGTTAATTAGCGGAAACAAATGTTGAAGTAATGCTAAAGAAACATCTTGCCATTCTTGCCCAGGAAATTTTCTTTCATTGTCTTTCCAACACTATGTCCAGTGGTCATGGCTCACGTCAGTGGTAGAGCATTGGCTTAGTATTCGGAAGGTCCTGGGATCGATCCCAGCAGCCGAGTGGTACCTACAAAATATTCTCTGGCTATCTACCTTCCACAATCGTCTCCTCCGCACTATCCCGGCCGGAGTCTCTGATACCTAAAAACCTTAAAATAAATTCAAAATATGCACCACTATAGAATATCTTTACTGCAATGCAGAGGGCTAGAGACAAGTAATCATGTAGCTCTTTTCAACAAGCGTTTTCAGTGTCAGGTGAACATGCAGATGAGTATGTAGGAATGGAATCCTTCTTTACAGCACATCAAGATCTTTTGCATCCTCGTCTGCTTTGCTCTAAATTTTCTCCACTTCGTTCCTAAAGCAACGGGAAATAGTTTGGCATTCATAACTTGTCACATTTTAAAACTACAATATAACATTTTAAATAAAATTTATCACAAGGAAACTAAATGCCACAAGATTCCTTCTAGTATAGAACGTCATATACAAAACATTAAATTAATATTATCGACATTCATCAATCTAAAATTTTAGTCTTGCTCGAGAGAATAATCTCGAGATATCTAATTTCGGTCTCGCCTCGAGGAATAGGTCTCAGTCTTATTTTCATTTCAAGTGAGTCTCGACGCATGTTGTGTCAGTTTCTTCTCGATTCTTAGGTCATAGTTTCAGTTTCCTCGGATTCGAAAAATCATACTCTTCATTTGTTTTCTGCCCAAACTCGAGAGAAGATCGAGAGAAGTGTTGGTCTTGGTACCATCCCTAACATTCTTTGTGACACTACGTAGCTAACCCGCTTTTAGAAGTTCATAATAAAATCGATTTGTAATCTACGAGATATGGGATAATTATGAAATATTCTAAAATTATATTAATCTCATGGTGGAACATCAAAATTGTCTGAATTACAGAAAATAATATTTCAGTCTTTTCATGTTTATTGAATTGAAATAACCAGTATGTGGAAACTATATAAAAACTAATAATGATAATGATAATTATCTTACAATAAACAAACAAAGTAAATAGAAGTGTATAGTCATTCTTGCAAACGCATTATAAAGTAATCTATTTCATGAAGCAAGCCACAAATTAATTTATGACCTAATATCAATATTAAAAATTTTCAGAAGGATGCAGAAAATGATTGCCACTTCATGTATGAAATAAAAGTGCTGGAAATAATTTCCAATTACTAGAAAAGCAATTTTCATCATCAAATGTATGCTCAATTGAGAAAAGTTGGAATATAAATGGAAAGGGACTCAAAAACAAACACACAATCAAAGATTTTTTTGAATGTGTATGTGTGATATATACTATATATAGGTTTGCCTTATAAACTTAATTTATAGATTTGTTGTTGAAAGCAGAGTGAGTTCATGATTTATTTTACAATTTCATTTTTTAACTGGTTCTTTTTCGGATTTGCTTAGTTCGTTTGTTGATTTATTCAAAAGAGTTTTGATTGTTGTGCTAAGTGAGCACGCAAGTTTCAAACACTGAACCTACTATTCGATTGGGATCCAAACCCATTCTCGAGTTTGAATCCGAGGCAGAGTGCGAATCTTCATACATAAAAAACGATGGAACTCACCAAGGAAGCCTACTTACACCACATTAGTTTAAGTGGATTACAAGACTAAAGTAAGGTAAACTAATCAATCTGTAGCTAAAATTAATTCTAAGATAAGAATAAGATGTGGTTATGTTAAAATCGATCATGCAATCTGGCGAGTATCTAATGACTATCCGAAAACGGTGATACAGGGTACTATATACACATATACTGATGACGTAACGCACTTGAATACTTTGAGCAGGTATACCTTCTACTTAATTCATGCAAGCTGACAATAGTAGGTTCAGATCTTATATTAAATTTTACAGCTTACAAATAAGCACTACAATACCTGAACAGCTCCCAAAAGTTAATTAAAATTTAAGTTTATCCCCAACTGCCTTTTCCATGTTTGCGCACGAGTTGGATACTAGTAAAATACGGTTTAACAAATCAACAAGGTGAAGTATATAAAATCAAAAGGTAAATGATAATAATAATAATGCAAGCCTTGTGCTCGAATATGATTGGGTTTATTCTGAACTAAATCATCTCTGCCCTCTGCAGCAAGGATTCTCGTACAATGTCAGGATGTTTGCTCATTTGTGTTTATACTTCACACTCATTTTCAGACTCTTCCTGGTCAACAAGCAACAAGTATTGTTGATTAAACGAGACCTCAATATTTCTTCAACTCTTTAACGTTTCTTTTAACTGGTTGTATGTTCCTATTAATCACAAGCCAAAATCTAACTAAAATGTGTTGTTGGATGACTTGAACATTTGGATAGAGTTTAAAATAATACACAGTATAACTGCTGTTTTGAGCACAAGTTACAGCAGATCACCAACATTAGTGAATCAACTTAGATATTAACGAATAATTGAATCACATGTTATCGAACTCTCTGATATTCAAATTCAAAATCTGAATGTAAAATCTATTGTTTTCCTCGCGTAATCTTAACAAAATCTTCTCAAAATCATGTTTCACATTCATTCTCATTATTTTATTTGTGTTGGGACATATTAGAATCTAAAATGTAATCAAATACATATCTTACCATCCTATTTACATACATCCTAAAACTTACACAAAAATCAATCTTCTCTGCACTTTATAATCTGCTAATTAGTAGTATTGTATGTGATCATCAGCTTTTTTTCATATCTTTGAAACTCTGAGCTTTGCTCAGTTAATAAACTATATAAAACAATAGATATACGTTCAGATGTCAAATGTACTTTTTATTGAGGAAACAAAAATAAACAATGAAAATGATTATGGAAAAATTTGTTAGGTTACCAGATTTAAAGGTTTACAATTGGAGATCCCTTAGACAAAATATGCGACATGCTAACATAGGAACACTCTACTTCTAATAGTTCTTAGTAAACAGCAGTTATGCTGTAGGCTAGCAATTATATTCATGGATAAAAGGAATAAAAATCTAGGAAAGACATTGGTTGGTGGACATATGCAATCATAATGCTTCGGTAAGGAACTGATTGCAATATATCTACATATGTACAAGAAAGTTGGGAGTAACTTTACAGTGTATGCTCTCTTGTCTCAGATTTGTCCATAACTGTTGTGACTAGAACTGCAAATCCTGCATATTAATTGAAGGCCTTGCGACTGGCTATAATCCTACAAGTTCTCCCCACTATACTGATATATCAGGCATGAACGATGTGTGTGTGTGTATATACTGTATAGGCACTGACCTGTTAAAAGGGGCTTCTGGATGATGAGCCATAAAGGGTAGCATATAACGTCAATGATATCTTCCATATAAAGCTGTACTTTCACTGGCTCACAAGTCTCTTTCATCTTGGTCGATCATCATTGGAAATGGCTTCTTAAACGACGAATAAAATTGTGTTGCTCGTGTGCGACTATTATGAGTTCAGAATGGGAAACCTCCATTCCTTCAATGGATCCGGATGAGTTGATAATCGGAGTTCAGACAGTATCGTGATTTATCATTTTATACGATCCACTGACATTCCGCATCTACGCCGCACCATTCCGTGCACCTGTACTACGATACATTTGTAAACGAACATGTCAATGTTCCTGTGTTAGGTGCGGACAGAGTGTGGGAATACGGGACTACATTTTTGGCTGTAGCTCAAGAGCAAACAAAACTATTGTGATGTTGCCACAGTGTAAGTAAGTAAGTAATCAGATAAAGGAGCATAGTGATGAGGGATACTTTTCTGTAGAAATTGTATATTATCAAATGTCTGCATGTGAACAACCATTGCTTTGAACAGGCGTAACATCACTTTCTGTACAGTAAGTACGCACATAACAACGGTTGCTACAGAACAGTCGTCATAACACTTTCAAGTGCCGGACTATTTATCGACAAGAAATAGGAGATACCCAAATGTTTCAGATTGAATTTCTTCCAGTGAAGATGGTTCTTCTATTGTTACCGTCAATGCCTATTTTGACAAACTATTTTGGTTGTATTCTAAGCATGGATTTTCTTTAACCCTCACACCACACTGTTAGATGTGGTGAATTGCAGTCGGAAGACCAGTATTATTGGTAGTTCTTTCATTCAAAAACCGAACTCAAACAGCTCCTTTTCTGTTCAACATTAGCACTTCAATGTGTGACCTTCATAAAGGAAACAACTCAACGAAATGAAATTATTTTAATCTCACACAGTCAGTACTTGTCTCCATTTAATGGTTTGTTTCTAATACAAAAATTCACGGAACTTGTGTTCACGAAATAATGTACCTGAGTTGAATGTCGTAGTTATATCTTAGCCATGGATCTTGCAGTTACTCTTGGATTCACCTTTTGCACTTCACAAAATAAATGTTCTTCTGAGTTTTGCGTTGTTTATCCCAAGTTATCATTATTATATATAATGTGCGCTAGAACTTACACTGTGATTTGCCGGAAGTGTTCAAAGCCATTGTTAACGTCAGCACCAATAATGTCTAGTCATCCAAACTCACATGATTATCCGTGATAGACTTTATAAACGTCCAATGTAGATTCTTTAGCAACCACTGCCAATGTACAGACCTTTCATAAAACAATTTCCACAGAGAAATGTTTTCCTTTTCCATTGTATTCTACTACCTGAGTCACTCATACTGTTACTTATGGTAAATAGTAAAGAGTCCGGCAGGGAAATCTGTCAGTTTTTGAATCACATTAGAAAGTTGTAATTTGATACAAATAATTTATTTTTACTTATAGCGAATTAAATGACATTTACAAGTGGTAATGGGAAAATTGGATTTTAAAAAAGTCTGTTTTAAAAATGGTCACCTAAATGACCACAATCACCAAATGAGCTTAGAGTTTGATGTAATAAGGGTGTCAGAGAAGTTACGTCCTTTTCCCATCAAATGCATGTCCACCATGCTTGAATAGCCCTCTGTCAGAGCAGCTGTTAGGATCAGGAGCGACAGCAGCCAAATCAGAGTATCCTGAAAACTCATTATCACTTAGTAGTTGTTAATACTATTTGTTTCCCTCCAAATACAAAGGTTTCCCTCCTTATGCCTTATTAAGCAGTGTACAGTTGGGTTCAAAGACATTTTTTTCAAAATCCTTCTTTCAGGCTTACGTCCTTATTTCATCGAACTCCTCAATTCTTGCGAATGTATTCCTCGCAACCTGTAACTGAAATTCTCAAACATAAAATTTTCATGATGGAAGCTAGTACTACACAAGAACTGATGGACCCAATTTATGTGGAAATAGGAGCAATTGCACGAGATATGGTCCAACGTGCTGTGCGGAATTTCAGTGACAGGATGCAAGAGTGTGATATCGCAAGAATTGGGGTTATTTTCATAACGACATTTTTAGAACCATTAATTTGTTAGAGACATCAATTTGTCTCCATTGTCATTTAATTTGCTGTAAGTAAAATGTTTTTTTTAAATCAAATTATAACATAGTAATATGATTTCAAAAACAGTCATATTTCACTGCACCACCCATTCCTATTTACTACAGGTTACAGTATGAGTGACGCAGGTAGTCAGGTAGTAGAATACAGAGGAAAAGGAAAACATTTGTCTGTGGAAAATATTTCATGAAAGGTCTGTACTTCATTATTAAGTTCTTTACTATAAAGTCCCTGCTTTATTAAGATTTGTGTGCTCGTGATCATTTTCGTTTCTCTCGAGCACAAATTGTAAATATTTGCTTATGCTCTCCTGGACTGCACCCGAATGTTAACGTCTCCCAGTCATATAATAATTTTACGGGAAGATTCAGAGTACTATATACATATGACTCTAGATGCCTTTGGATGACGCGTAGAGCAAGTATAACGTATGTACGAGCTACTATCACAAACGACAGTAATATAATAAGTTTGTGTCTATGCGTCAACCAGAGCCATTCCGAGATGTGTGAGTTACTTTACGTAGTCACTGATGCTAATATCTCCCAAAAGCAACATCTGTGCGTTGCAAATTGATAGGAATTGATCGAAACGATCAACCTATTCCTACGAGGTAAGCCGTTTTGAACTCCGTTTTTTGTTTATAATGGTGTCGAAAGCGACTTCGAGACATGATTCGTAATGAATGTCAACAGCCTGCTGTATAGCACACGTAGTGCACCAGCTTTAGTGTTATTGTAGTGACAACTGTGGAGGCCGTTTTTATATGCATAATCATTTAAACCATAAACATTTACACACTTACCTGCGACGTAACTGATAGAAAATTACCTTGTTATCGACTTTTATTTTTCGCTGTTTACATTTTTTTGTGAATTTATGCATAACCAAACTGGCTCGCACATAAAGTCATACGTTCAGTGTCTAGGTACGACATACGAGAAACATGATAAATCTTAAATTCTCTACTCATTTACCTGTTTTTACTTCAGAAGTTAATATAACTGCTGTATTTGTTATAGTTGTCGAAGAATACGAGATCTGAATTTTTAAATTGGATACTATATATTAGTAATTTGCTTAGAATTTCACCATGGCTGAATTTCACCATATTTTTTTAAAAATCTCAATTTATTATTTACTATCAAATTTCAGAGATACATTAAGTTAATCCACACCACCAACGACTTACAAAATATGAACAAAAAACAATAATAAAAATGTAGACGGATAGTCCAGTAACCGCTAAGGACAGTAATTATATTACGAGGACATGTGGTTATCCATTGTTTGATTTGTGTAATTTCCAGAGAGGGGGAAGAATTAGTGAGATATGTATTATGCGGTATTTTGGGATCGTCCATATCCCAGGTTAGAGGTATATATTTGTAAAAAGTACCAGAAAGATTTTTGCCGAGAGGGGGATAATCCCAACCATCCCGCGCTACAAATCGAACACTGTGGTTACCTACAAGAAGTACACCGTATTATAATGGGTAAACGAATGGTAACTTGATGCAAGACTCTGGGACAATTACGTACGTGGCACATATATATTCTAAGAGTGTACTATAACTCGTGCAAAGAAGTCTCTTCTGGAAACACCTAGCAACGGCACAGATGGAATTCTTTTTGGAAACTAATATTGTACTAAATACCTAGATACAAGTTGGAGACACACGTAACATGTCTTTGTGAGAATGAATGTTAGTCTGTTCGAAAACGGGCAAACAAGTTGATGGGATAAATTTTGTAATTACCATAAAATCAATGAAAATTATATTTGGCTAACCAGCTTACTTCTTGAAGAATTTAATTGCTATTCCCTTGCCAGATACAACAAGAAAATACTTTAGTAGTGCATGTACATTCACCTTGCTAAATGAAGTCCCTTCAGAAAGAGTGTTTAGACTCATCATTAACTCGTCTTTCGAAGGAGGAAAGGAAAATAAGTCACTTTATTTAAAAAAAAACAAATCTTAATCCAAAATTATTCTCTCAGTGGTCTTGAACGAGTGAACCAAGTCAAGGAAGCTCTGAAATAGGATTGGTACACCTGGGATTTGAATCCTTGATTCTATGGCTAAGAAGCACATGACAGTCCTGAAGAGTGTGTCTCATAAAATAACTTACAGTCTGAATCAAAATTTAAAATGTAATCCAAATATTATAACGAATATTATAAATGAAAGAAACACTACTGACAACAAATAAGGTTAAGAGACTAAAGTGTTTCACAAACTTGCCTTATAGAGACTCTCTTGTTATTCACTTCATAAGTATGATTATACGTGGGAAGACGAAAGATGAAACTACGAGGAAAACGACACGTTAAATTAAAAAGCCAAAGGCAGAATACATCCTATCTATCACGAAATTATCTCATCATAAAAATGAAAGTCCTATCTCTCTCTCCCATTCCCTAAATAATCCCTTAAATGGCGTTAATTACAAAGAAACATTCTTAATGAGTTTAATCACTAGCAAATGACATGAAAATTGTCGTAATTTTGCGAACACCAACAGCACTTTTCTAAATATGAAAAAGAGTTCCATCATTCTGCTGTCCTCTAATTGTGTGTCGTTACCTCTTGCCTCCTCTCCCAACTTTCTATCTACTGGAAAATTGTTTTCCGGGCTTTGAAAAAGGGCGTAGTCCAGGTTTTGTTTTCCACTGACGTAAACAATTATAGTAGAAGTCCTTCCTGTTTTTCTCAACGTTCGATAGGAAAGGACGAACAGTTTGTATTTTCCAGAGTGAAGGAACTGTATTAAATATATGCATTTGGGGTATTCGATACAAAATAAAACGTATAATTCAATACAAGGTTCAACAATTATGTATTGAAATAGATTTGTATTGTTGAAATATTTTTACCACTGAGTAAAGATATTGATAACATCCTTCTGTAATTATTTAAAATTAGTTTTCATCTCTTTGCTTTGTGATAAATGAATTTCAGGTACAGCAATACTGCCGTTTTACACTAAAAATCCCCATCGTTGCCATTGGTAACCAGTAACAATAAAATTAACATATCAAATAAATATAGCTTAATTGTACGGTAAGAGCGGAGGACTTTAAAGGATTTAGGGTCATGTTCCAAGTAGTACACGAGTCAGCTTTTCTGAGTTACGTTCTTGAAGAAACGAAGGACGATATTAACATACTTATTCTTTTAAGATCTTGAAATCATCTGTAAAGAGAAATATATTACTGGCAGGCGTATTTAATGAGTCAGAATATCATCTACATATGGACGAAAAATTAATGGACTTAGAGAATATCCCTGTTAAGGATAAAGCAAAAAACAATTGGAAGATGAATCAGCAAGAACGACGGTTGTTCACTGTTACAGATAATTTGAGTAAGAAAAAATCATGTATAATAAACATGTTCAATAATTTATAGAGAAGCATGTTGATGTTGAGATTTACCACAGTTAGGATTTATCTTAGTATGTGTAAACAATATTGATAAATTAGTTAAAATAAGAATTTTTTTCTAGAAAGTCGAGTTAAACAGTATTTATCTTCGGAGATATATTTTTGTAAAGTCTATATTTTATTGTCTTTCATGGAAAAGGTAAAAAGATGAGGAATACTTTTGTAAGAAGAGATATTAGTTTAATCACCTTAATTATATTCAAAATTTTATTAGCTTGCTTCCATGTTTGACGAAAAGCATCCTTATAAAAGCACATATTGAACAAGAATAAATGCTAGATAAGACCGAGAAACAACAATATTATGGCGAAATATTTGATTGATACTATCAGGCTCATAGAGCGATGACAAGAGAAAGAAAGACGAAAGAAATTATCTTCATCAGGAGTAAGCGTAATTGAAGTCAGAGCATGAGAACAAATTGACTAAAGATGAGACAGAGGTGGTTAGATAAAAAAAAACGGGTAAAATCTCTGTGAATGCAAATGATGAGTGGAAAGGCTGTGCAAATGCAAACGCCGATCCTGTAAACGATGAGTGGAAAATGCCTAAAATGTCTTATTTCAAGAAAATGTATAACAACAAAGTGTGATCAGAATATAAAAATGATTTTCCGCCTGGAGGTCTTTCCATTTGATTCATTCAGCTAAATTTTCAGTTATTTGTTTCGTAACACACGCCTGTGGAGAAGTTCCATACCCCAGATTCTTTAGAAGCAAGATAGATAAGCTGTTAGTGATATTTGTAAATCAAACAATGAGAATAAATGTATACGATGTATTTAATATGATAATCAATCAAGTCCCAGCATTCACTTCAGTTGATAAACACAAGTACCTTAAGACTTATGGATGCTAGGAGTAGCATAAATTGCATAACGAATAGTAAAATTATAGATGAATTCTGCTTAATTCTAATGACTGTTGATTTTGTATGGTGGATTCCATCTTATTAATCAGGTAACCAAGTTTCTCGTGGTTCCTTTTAATTCAGCTGAAAATTCTTTATTATCAGTCGACGTATTGATTGAAAGCTCTTTCAGTCTTCTGCTTATTGTAATACTTCACGGTCATGTATAATATCTTCAGTTATGTCATTCACGTAAAAGTTAAACTCATAACACCAAAAGAGCTTCCTAGAATGAACCCTACGTAATGAATATGGATAAGTTATTAGATAGTATAACTATCCATGACGTATGTAAGACGAAGAAAACATTGAGACGCAAAGAAAATAACAACCAATTGGGTAAGATGTGAAACAGAATAGTATGATCCACAATATTGAATGTTTTATGGCAGTCCAAGTAAATTACGTAAATTCCATTTTGAAGTTTTTAAGATTGATACTCGCGGAGAGTCATTCACTCAATCTACTTCAAATAAATAAAACACTTCACAATTACCATGCCAAGTGACAATAAATATTATTTTCTTCTTCATAAAGTAAATTATTCCCAATGGTAATCAATCTCAATGGTGAAACATCGTAATTACTTAATTTAAGATAGCGATATATTGTTCTGTATAGGTGTTTATATAGGCTGTAGCATTTTCCAAGAATTCATTCAGATCAACAATGAATATAAGGTTTTCTGTAACAATCAGAAATGTATTTCTCTTTTTAGTACCCAATAAAATAGTTTGTACCTTCATGCACTTCAGTTTGTACTTATATAATTTTCTTTCAGTTCTTTAACTTGATATTTCTTCTGTTGCACACGTTTCTTATTTCTTCTCCAAATACTTCTCTTTGAAATGTATTAACCATTTTCCTTCATCTTCTGTTTCTTCCGTAACTCATTCTTTATCAGTTATTTTATCATTATAATCAGTTGTCTCATCTTGTGCCGCAAACAAAGCATAAGTATAGACGTGTGCATGGTTATTTAGCACAATTTCTATTTGTACATTATGGACATGGCATTTTCATCTACGTTCTATAAACATTGGCTACTATGTCCTCTTTTTGCAGTTTCTTTAGTAACAAATTCCTATATTAATTGAATCATTCTACTAAATGTTATATCTATTTCCACTTGAGCCAAATTATAATGAAACTGCATGTCAACTCCTGAAAGAAAGAGATATTATGAATATTTGCATTGTTCAAACAATTTCGAAGCCTTTTCTTAATTACAAAATATTGAATCATCTTGAACTCCCCACGTATACCTTCCCGCTTCATGATAGCTAAACAACGCAATTCCTACAACCACTGAGTGTTGCTTTCCAAAATTAACCTTCGTTTATTTGTCCTTATTTTCAACTATCTAGCCCTTCTTCCAATACTACAACACAATCATTGAAGAATATTATATATGCATTATTTACTTTCATTTCCATCTTGTCCTATATCGTCTTGTCATGTAATTCCATTTCATCTTGCACATGATTAAAGAATGAAGTATCTGATTTATGATAATCATAGGCGGCGCCACAGTGGGTGCAGTGGGTGCAGCTACACCCACATCAACTTCGATTTTCAGATTTCTTACTATAATTCTTTCTATTTTGTATATTTATTGTTTCCTATGTTTGGATATATTTGAGTGACTTGCTCATAAGTTACTTGCTATCATACTTTCTAGTTTTATTTTAAGTAAAACTTAGGGATTATTTTTGTGATCTTAAGGCTCAATAGTGCAGAGCGTTCTGGCAACAATGTTAGGATGTGTTGGCAGAGCGTCTTCGGCGAACAGTGCGGTGTAACTGCTAGTTGAGTTGTTATTGTATGTACGCATGTCGGCATGTTTAGAAATTTGCCCTTAAAATGTTTAAATCAAAGCAACAGGGAACTTTGCTTAGGTGGATAAAAACCACATCTTTAACTTCAAGTGACACTGCTGGTAAATCATCGTTTAATAGGGAGAAGCAATTGGCAGAGGATGAAGGCGAAGTCCAGGAAAAAAACTTCTGACGATGGCGATGGATGTTTCTCAAAAGCTACTACAGGTAAGAAAATAAGTTATTTTATTTTAGAAAGCGCCGCCTAGAAAGCGAAAAATCTCTTCATTTGTGGACGAATCACAAGAAACAGTTTTTTTTGCGGAAACGACAAAGGAGGCAATCAAGTATTAGACATTCTATCCTTTAATGGATAGTAGCCTTATTCTGAGACTTAACACAGGATTTTCTCAAGAGACTGTAGACCTCATTCAAGTAACTGGGAAAATTATTTGCCTTGCTCAGTGTAATAGTACTGATTATCAAGTAGTAGCAGAACGTTTTGGTCTAAATGCGTCAGCAATTGAAGCTGAAATCAGACTTCTACGAGCAAGCGCTTGAACAATCCTCCATCTACAGTTCTTGATTGGCTAAAGTGGTTGCAAAAATCCGGAAGAGAAAGAATGTATGTGAATTTCTACAGATTGATGAGAAAGTTTTCAATGATTCCGGTTACTAGTTGCTCATGCGAACGGAGTTTCTCCAAGATGAATCAAGTCCAAACTAAGATCGACTATGCTTCAACAGAGACTCAACTCCATAATGCTGCTTTCTGTTGAAAAGTCGATTTCAGTGAGCATAGATATTGAAGATGTCATTGAAGAATTTAAAGTCATGGTTCCATTCAGCAGAAGAATGTCCTTATAAAAGCTCTTGTAATTGATGCCATTGCCAAAAAAGTACCCTTGTACACTTAAAAATTCTGATATTTCTTTGATAAATCCATAACTCACATTCACGTGTATCCATGTATGAAGTTTCTTTAAATATGTACATAAAAGTTTTATTGCGTACTATGTTAATATTTTTTACTGTCTTATCCCTTCCCAACCTGCACCCCATTACCAAAATTCTGGCGCCGCCTATGATGATAATCAAGTTAGAAAAATGTTAATAGTAGTGCAGATAGTAGGAAAAAGACGAGAAAAGCAAAATAATTAGAAACTTATTGCGTTATTTCGCTGTTTGTGAAAATGAATAGCCAAACACTGACCAACATTAATAGTAATGTTCGTTTATTTAAGTCCCCAAATTTCAACATATTTTTCTTGAATTGGAGAGAAAATTCTCGATAGTATAATGCATTCTGATGGAGATACACCAAACTTTCTTCTGTACAATTCCTACCAGATTTCTTCCTCATACAAGGTGCAAGATGTTTGGGGAAAGTTTCTGGAATGGCCTCGGTTTAAATTCATTAATCAATAAAACCGTATCAGCAAAGAGAAGATGATATATTTAGATGTAGCTAATGTTTCCTACGTAAGTTTTGAATTTGAATTTTCTTCCTATTCGAACAAGGGCCACTAATAACAAATATCACGTCTAGTAACGTTTATGGTCCAAAGAGTTTCGTTGGAAAGTGACAAAAACGTGGCAGCAGCACATTAGCATACCTTTCTTTATTTCACGCCAACCACCTCTTCTTTTAAATTCATCTCGTTACAGAGAATCTGATGGCCCTTGCATGAGGATAATGAGATATTCTTTTTCTTGTTTTTTTTTTCGGTTTCTTTCCTCTCTTTCATACTTTTTCTCTGTGTTTCTTTTCTCTGTTTCTTCTCTTCTATTATTCTGTTGTCATGACGAGAGGATGTAATTACGACTGTTATCTTTATAGGGTTGATTCTGGAAAGCAACCAGGCCATAAGCCTTCCCTCACCCTACCCTCATTTCTCCCTTTAAAAAAGAGGAGGAAAAACACGGGACTTGGAGTCTTGGAGGTTGCCAGAAAAACGCCAGCTGGTATGATGACTTATTCGTAAAAGCGACCTTGCATGATCTCAGTTCTTTCCCCCCACCTCATGACGAGTCTAACGGCTTGTCGTGATTTAAAATGGCCTTATTTAGGTTGATATTAAAAAAAGGGCTGGACTCAGTTATTTTCCCTCAAGAATGTACACACCGGCACACGATCCTTACCTATTTCTTCTATTTTTCTCTTTTATTTTCTTACATTTTTCTTCTGTAGGAAGAATTATTTCATGTTTTATCGAATGTGTTTTCCCTTCTATTGTAAGGAAAAACGTTTTCTTTGTGACTTTAAACCCTTTATTTTAACTTCCGTGTTCATCTCTACCAATTCAATTACAATCGTCTATATACATAAAACTCTCTTTCATTGTATCTAAAATAATAATCTTTATAAACTTTTACGTTCTATTAGGTACAGTAACGTTTTCAACTGAATTTGATGTTCACTCGCACATTATTACTCTTTTTCCATACCGATTTAAGTGTATTCGAACGAAAAAAAATATTATTGGTTCCGATCTCAAAAGCTAATAAACTATCTCCATAATTATGATACCTACAACACCTGCATGAAGAGACATAAATTGATTATAAAGGGACAGATTTCAATGCATAATACAACTTAGAGTTACGTGCTGATTAATTGACAAATCTTGCGCCAGTGGCGTAGGTTCACATTAATTTCTTTTGTCAAATATAGTTTCGTAAAGATTTTATAATTTCAATTTATTCTTGTCACTATATTCACGACATAATTGCAACTTTTTATTTTACAAAAAATATTGAAACTTAATATTTGTAGACTTCAGAGCAATGCTCGGCACGTTGAGTGCTCTGGCACGTTATCGGTCAAAGAAGTCGTATTCAACTGCGAAACTTTAGTACTCCCCTCCAACTGCTCATACAGACTTACCTTGCTCCGACATTTCAAATATATGATTTAATTATTATTTCTTTACAGAGATTAGGTCAATGGATATTTTTGCCTTTATAGAGTTTAGGTCAAAGAATATTTTTGCCTTTACTGAGTTTAGGTCGAAGAATATTTTTGCCTTTACAGAGTTTCGGTCAAAGAATATTTTTACCTTTATAGAGTTTAGGTCAAATAATATTCTTGTCTTTTGTGTTTACTTCGTATGTGGGGGAAGAAAAGAAAAAGACCAGTGATCAATATTCTATTACACATGGTAATCATGTCGTCCACTCGACGTAACTGGTGGAAATTGATGACTACAGTCTGATAGCCAACTGAGCAAAAGTAAATTTGCTTCGCCACATAACATAACGATTATACAACACAAGAGGAATAACTCAGTTATTGGTATTTAGCGTTCGATGGAAAGTGTTTTCAGATCCGAAAATATCAATATTTGAATCAAGATTATTGTACATAATTACTAGTCTATGGAATAAGGAGCGCTGCAGTATACTTAACCTAGGCGTGGTACAATGTAGGAGGTTATTATTTCTGGTTATTTGCAAGGGAACACGGAAGTAAAATTTAGATATCAACTCTCCAGTTCTAAACTTCCCGTTAAATATATTGTATAAGTACATCAAATCTGCCAGCTTGTGACGAGAAGAGGGTACGTGGAGACCAAGAACGTATAATAACTCTGGTTTGCTTAAGCTACGTACTGGTGGTATTCATCTTTTGACTATAGCAAGAACAAAGTTCAGAACAGAATCTATATGAGATAGATTAGAAATACTAGCCATGTTCAAAATTGGGGAGCAATATTCAATTTTAGGGGAGATGAAGGTTTTGTAGAACATACTCAACGAATGAACGTCCTTAATTTCTGTAAATCTATAGAGAACCGAGTAAGCGCATAGAACTGTTAGTTATAGAAGTCACGTGATCAGCAAAAAGAAGTTTTTAGTCAAATACCACTCCAAGGTCCTTTTGAGAAGAAACATTAGCAATAGGAGTATCTTCAATGGTATAGGCAGAATGGCAGATTTGATTTGATTTCCCTTTAAAGAAATAGTAAGAAAAGAAGATTTTGAGGGATTTATTTTCAAGTTCCACGCATCACACCAGTCCATGAGGTCAGAGATGGAATTTTGGAGATGAGCAGCAGATGTAATGATCTGATTTCTCGAAATAATTTACAATTGTCAGCAAAAAGAAGAATTTTGGTTTTAGATGACGAGAAATAAGATGAGAGTTCGTTCATATATAGAAGGAAAAGGAGCGGTCCCAAAACACTACCTTGAGGTTGCAACGCACAGGTTTTTTGGCAATCCTGGCTGGAGTCGCACAAAAACTGAAAAGCCCCCAACCTAATGATCCCAAAAGTGGATCACACAGACAAATAGGGTCGCCAGGAGCCTAGAGTACCCACGCAACGCATCTAACCTAACCTCTAGCTCCAAACATTTTCTACACCCCAGACGAGCGGCGCAGAAATGTCTTCCAGATTTAAGAATATCTGGGAAAGAGGATTCCAGATCCTTGTGATCGCTGTAAAAAAAATAATTTAGATCAAGGGAGGAAATACTGGTAAGGCGACACCTCCAATCGTTTAATTAGATCGTCAGTTCATACTCTGAAGTACCAGCTGGTTCAGATTAGCAACAGATTAAGAAAGAAAAACGCAAATCTTTACTTGGGAAATAATCTCAAATGATGATACGTATAACGACTCATATGTGACTCATACGGTGTCTTTACTCACTTCAAAGTTTACAGGGTGGCAAAAGACCATGTCTTACCTTTACCTTAGTAGGGCCC
>JAGDQP010012726.1:23513-49548 GCA_022664845.1 Lepisma saccharinum
TACAGGGTGGCAAAAGACCATGTCTTACCTTTACCTTAGTAGGGCCCACACCTGTAGTCTGGAATCGCAATTCCTGAAATAAAGACGAACGAACACAAACGAATGACGGTCGCAACTCAATCCAAACGTAGTGTCATAACACACAAATGCAAATAATATTTATTCACACAAATCACATGCTGGAGTCACTTCATATGTCAACGCAGAAATAACCAGAAATTCAATATATAGTTCCTTTCCCAAGTCATCACTTCTCAGCTGGCGAAAGAATCCTACCACTGGTCTACGGATTTATGAACCGATCTAATCTAATTAAAATCACATCACTCAATACGTTAGGTTTACCGAAAGACAGAAATAATTAGTATCAATTGCTGTCAACTTCACGTAACGATTTGTAGCTAATTTCCAATAAATATCAAGTCAAACATTAAATAACTCACTGCACATTATAAATATTACTAAACACTGTAAGAGGATTATCAACTAATGCCTTAGATCGTACCTGGTTAACTGAGAAGATTCTACACTACGTTCACTGAACATGTACACAAGATTGTTCGAAGAAATATAAAAATTTCAGTATTTCAATTTATTACTTTGAAATTACACATTGCACGTTTACGGATATGATAGTTTTATCAGAATCTGAACAGAATTACTGTTGAAGGAACAAACAAATTTGAATAGCTGGTATACATTGTATTAGTTAAGCAGAACTGAAAGTTACGTAGTCACACATAAATGTCCATAATTTCTATAATAATTAATAAATTTCGTTGATATTTTCATAAATTATTCCCGAAATATTGTTATATAATTTCGAAAAGTTTTAGCACAGTATTACTTACACGAAAGAAGTTCTAGTCCAAAATACATGGTAAAGAAAGAATCACTTTAACGTTATTAATTGTGTGACGTCATTACAGATGATTACTACCTTATACAAAAGACGTTCTGAATAAATCTTGAAAATGCAAAATATTGTTATAAAATATGACTTTTTCATCGGAGAATAGTGGCTGGAGTTGAAACCAAAATTATCGAACCATGTCGAATAAATTAAAATTTACTATTAGCATCAAAACGGTACGCAAAAATAGTCGAGCAGACATGTTGCTAATTTGATCAAGTAAGGAAAGTATGCGGTAGCTGTCAAACATGGCTAACCGGGAATTTCGAATAGATTTGGAAAACACTGGAGACGAGAAATTGGCATATGATTATTGAAATCTAACGAACCGATACTTGTAATGTAAGAATTCGGTTAATAGCGGCCCCATACTGAAATTTAGAACATATTGTACATTTCGATAAATAATGTCAAAACCAAAAATAATAACTTTGATGAGGTGAAAATTTCGAAATAATGATGTTGAAAAGTCCTTATAGCACTTATATCGGTTCTAATTCTTCTTACTTCGAATAATATATTTTCCGGTATGGACGAAAACAGTCTAAGTCGAAAAATGATACTAAATTTGGTGTTTATAATTACCAATCGTAGACAGGGCTTAGGAAGTACAGATGACGGAAAGCCCATGCATCTATTTGTCTCGTTTTAAAAATTGGAACTGAACTAACATGGCGTGGGAGAGCAGTTCTCCCAGCAAACGGAGAAGAAGGCTGATTCACACCAATCAGTAAAAAACAAGTCACGAAGCATTGACTAGGGTCCAATCAAAAACAAGCGTTAGATCCAAGTCATTGCTGCGTGACTGGATGGATAAGGATAAAAATCAAAAGCAGAAATCCAAACGAAACACGCTCAAAGAGACTAAAACAAACCAAAGAGAATGAGCTAAGGAGAACACACAGAAAGGAAACAGAACGGAGACTAAGAAAATAAAAGGGGAGAAAATAAATATAAAAATGGAACAGCAACTAGGCTGTTACAAGGTACACCAGAGAGAACGGGAACAAAATTAAAAGATGATCCAGAAAGAACAACACGTTGTTCGCTGCCTGTGAGATAGTCTCGCAGTAATGAAACGAAGTTACCGTGGATATTGAATCGGTGAGTTAATTTATAAAGAAGAAGATTACAATCTATTCTTTCGAAAGCCTTACTAAGATCTGGATAGATGACATCAAGTTATGTGTTATTGGACAGGGATTGGGTAGCATCAGAGAGTAACAAGGACAGGTTGGCAAGAGTGGAACTACCAGGAAGAAAGCCAAGTTGAGCAGAGTAAAGATAGGGTGAGACAAAATTATAAAGTCGAACTTTGATGATTCTTTCACACCACAGACAAAATAGATAAAAGAGAAATGTAATGAATCTTTATTGCAGGGAGGTTAGTTCTTCAATACAATCAGGTTTTTAGTTAGATTTCGAAGAAAAATCTACATATTGAGATCGGTACGATATCAATATATATATAATAAGCAAAGTTCATTAATGAGCAAAATCGGTCGCCATCTTGGATCCAAAATGGCCGCCGAACCCATTGTTGTATAGAATAGCCTAAACCGCTGGGGCTATTGAAATCAAATTTGGAATAAAGGTACAACATCACCGTTTGATTACGAAAATGTTACCTAATGAGTTCAAAGACGCCATCTTGGATCCAACATGGCGGAATCAAGAAATCTATGTTCTATATCGTTTGAGCTAGAGATACGAAATTTGGCATAAAGGTGTATTGTCACTAGTAGTTCAAGAAAATATTACGAAATGTTGAAAAAGTCGCCATCTTGGATCCAAAATGGCCGCCGAATCCATTGTTGTATAGAATATACAGCCTTAACGGCTGCAGCTAGAAATATCAAATTTGGGAACACGGTACATTATCACTTGTATGTTACTAAAATATTACATGATGTGTCCAAAGACGCCATCTTGGATCCAAAATAGAGGACCTAAAATCCATTTTCGACACCGTTTGATCTAGAGATACTAAATTTGGCATAAAGGTACATTATGACGAGTAGTTTAGGGAAATATTGTAACATTTGGGAATAGTTGTCATCTTGGATCCAAAATAACCGCCCAAAATCCTATTTTGCACATCGTTTGAGCTGGATAAATGAAATTTTACTTAAATATGTACCATCACAAGTAGATCACGACAATATAAGAAAACTTTTAAAAAATCGTCAACTTGGATCCAAAATGGCCACCCCAAAAACCGAATTTCCAAATCATTAAAGGTAGAGAAACGGAATTTTCTATGAAGGTGTATGACCAAGAGTAGGTTATAATAAATGGGGCAAACCTCCCCATTGGAGACGCAGCCCCCCATGGTAGGGTGAAAATGGACTCCATGGTGGAGTAGTGCTGCAGGATATTTTGGTTAAGATAAAGAGGTGCACCCTCTCATAAACACTGAAGTTAGGGGCGAACCCCCTACGGGGTTCTGGGGGCAGCGCTCCGAGCGAAACAAAGCGAGTATATATATATACGTCTTGTGGGGTATCGTTGAACAGCTCTTGATGAATAATCTACAAATCAATAAATAGTTTCTCGATAGCTCTCATATAAGGCGAAATTTGAGTTTTTAAAAATAAAAAAAAACTTCGATATCTACTTTAGCCTGTAGGCCTACCTTAAGGGATTTTTTTTATATTAAGATTTCAGTATACATCTTAAGTTCTTAGAAGTATAAACTTTAAGTACAAGCTTCAAAGTTTCAATCACACTAAACGTTTCAAATTGCTGCCTGATAAGATAAAATGAGTGATAAGGTCCTGGATACGGTCCCACTGGCCTCCTATCCTGACTGAGGTTTTTCCAGGCAAGTGACGGGATAGTACCTGAGAAACTAGGCTCTGACCGACTAGCTCTCAACATCCTCTTCCCTACCAAATCATATTATTGTATCAAATCATATTATTGCAACTACTACACTTTTGTTGAATATTACAAATGAAAACGTAATTTTTTTTATTTATAACAATACAATGCTACTTGTTGATCATTGTTAGTCATCTCCAGTACCTCCTGGACTTAGCCGCAGATAGCTAAAGAACACTAATACACTTAATTCCATTGTACTTCCATTCAACAATTACTGTACATTGAATGTAACGCTAATATTATGCAAGATTGTGTTGTTTATTTGTTAAAATAATACGTATTAAAGCTATGAAGGAAGGAAAACTACGACTTGTGTGTGTACAAGTTAAATGTTATTTTGTATTGATTCCTATACATTTTACGCACTTCTACGTATCGGTTGGTTTGCAGTGACTCGTGTTTGAATATTCCATGTCTGAAGAATATATACAGCATATAATGCTTCGCAAATTCCATTCCATCAGGGGCATTCAGAGTCCGTAGCGGCACCAATAAATTAGTGTGGTAGATAGTTACGGAATCCTCCAAGTCCACAAATGTCAAATATGAGTCAAAGTTCCAGCGTAGAAACACAACCTCTGGTATGCCACAAGAAGAGCGACATACCGAGATAGACGGGCACGTTCTGCAAGCAGTTGTTAAGAAGAATCCACATCAAATGGCAGAAGAATTGATCACAATGCCCCATTCGACCCATTCAACTATTTACCGTTATCTTCAGCAGCTTGGTTATGTGACCAAACTGGGATAATGACTACGCCATGAATTGACATCACATCAGAAACAGCAGCGCGTAGACATTTGTAAATTCCTACCGATCATGGATGAAATATGAATCTTTGACCACATCATTAAACGCAAATGTTAGTGGATGCCTAAATGATGTATTAAATTTGAATTTTATTTTGCCTTTTAGACATCTATGGCTTAGACCGCATTATGGGAGGAGGATAGAACGCGAGAAAGAGTTGACCAGGGCCTAAGTTGAAGATAAAACACCAAGATTTGCCTGCTATGACTGAAGAAAAACCCTGTAGACAAAAAGAACACGAAAGTGTTAAAATATCTAAAAACTACTTACATACAAATGCAACTTCACTTCGTCCCACTCCCATTTATACACTAGTTGTAACGTGACAGAAGCTTTTGTATCTCTTCCTTAAAGAACGTGGTTGCCTGAATCGAAAGCCTTATTGTGAACATCTGTTCATTCTTCTCGAAACTTTCGGAACCACTCCAACAAGGAAACGACACTTATTAGGTTGTATCGGTATACATCAAATTTTCTACGGCAAAATTGGACAGCATTAAGTTCACTATTCAAAATGGCCACTAAAATCGAGGATCCCCCAGTTAAGAGAGGGCAGTTCATTTTAATTTATATATTTCAAACGGAAAGGTTGTGTGTGACCAAAATTTATCGGAAAACCTGTGTTGTGTACGGAGACCAGTTCGTGGGTGCCGATTTTGTATAATCATAGTGCGTAAAGAAGGCTTTGAGAACAATGGAACTATGTCCACGGAGAGGATTAGGTGACAATTTTCTTCACGGAGGGAATACAAAGCGTAAGTATGTACGTAATATTTGTAAGTATCAAAATTTATATTACACCTCTTGTACCTTATAAAATAGCTCCCGTAAATGTATACGGGGCTACCGATATCAAAACCTTGGCGTGGCCGAGAGTTAAGCGCGCTGACATTCTATGCGCTTGGTCATGAATTCAGTTTCTGGCGGGGTCCATTGAACGGAGTTGTTCTGATCCCACTTTACCGAAAACTGTAGGGCCTGTCCGTAGAATGTCGCCAGCTCGTTTAGGAAGTTAATAACAATGCGCTTACTTAGTATTGAGATCATACATGTAACGAGGTTAGTTTTGAGGATAGCATTTTTGTGAGTGGTGTTTTAGAAATTGAACAGCAAATTTAAATGAACTTTTACGTCCTTGTCAGGACAACCATATAGAGTAGATGTTAATTTTCTACAAACATAGACTCTGTGTATAACATGTTGAACAGTACAGAGAATATATTCATGTTAAGTGGTAGAGCACTCATTCAGTCGTCAAGACGGAAACGCAGGTTCGATTGGAATTACTTTTTTTTATGTGTACCTGGCAACATGTACCGTTCATTAAAGTTTTGTGTAAAGTAGATTAACGTCTAGTTTTTACGATTATCCTCGCAAAGGCCAAAACGTTCAGGATTTTCCGGCCAGGAATTGTGCTGTCCGGAGTGCAAAACCAACATCATTTCCTTGCTTTAATGTAATTAATTTAAACTGATATTTATGGCTTTTGTCCGAGTAAAGTAAATAAGTACATTGGAGTTTAATAACAGTCGTTCAGGACAACATTTTCACACAATATTTAGCACCGATCGAGAAACCTAGTGACCTTATTTCTTCATTGCCGGCTTCCGAACCATCTCCTTTAATATGTTGTGGGAGTGGTTTAAAGAAATAGCGCATAAGTTAAGAAACAACCCTCTTGATCTGAAGAAGTTTCAATTTCCACACGTTCATCTGTCCTCACAATACGTTTATGAAAAACTGTGAAATTGTTTTCAAATGAATAAGAAAATCCATTAGTATATCACTTTGAATGCATACTGTACATTATTTCTGCTGTATAGTACATGTATTGAAGTTTTTATAAAACATTTATTCACACAATTTTCCAAAATGTAATTTGAAAACTGATAATGAAAATATATTCAAAATTCAACAGGGAAGTTACGGTTTTGTTTACCTCTATCATATCAAATGTCACAAAATCAATACAAACGATCTATGGTCGTGTTTTCTAATACAAATTCAGTCAGATTGTATTTGCTCTAATGGCGTTTTACTATTTTTATAGGAAGTTATTTTTCTATTTCTTCTAGTTGCGTATAAGATTATGTTTTGATTTTTTTAACCTACTCGAAATCAAAATGCAAAACTATGTGTTGGCTATGAGAACGATCGAAATACAAATTCACATTGATTGGTGATTTACATCTGAAGCACGAAAAGAAATAACATAATGCATATTAAAAAGCATTCCTTACTTCTAAGTTAAGGCTAATAAATATTAATATGTTAAAACTTACGACCAAATCCGACCTAATAAGAGAGGTGTTGTAAATGGTCAAAGATTATCAAATATTATATATAATAACTCTTGAGAAATGAGTTGTTTTACCTACTCTTGAAGCATTTATTTTGAATACAAAATTAGTAGAATTGAAGTTATTATGATTATTATTACCAATTTCATCACGCTAAAAGCGATCTTCAGGGACGTACAACCCTAACAAAATTAATGTTACAAAATATTTACTTAATATTAGTACAGCTCAATGCACTAAGTATGTAAATAAACAGAAGATTAATGTATAATGGGATTAAATGTTACTTTACTACTAGTTTCGGGTTTTAAATAAAATGTTATCATCGTAGACTGATGGTAATAATTTGCCTTCAGTAGTAACAGAAATATGGATTCAGTCGTCACTTGTTTGTACTGAAGTATTTAGTAGCTTGCTTGCGAAATTATATAATCATATTTTTTGAAAAGGTCTTAATAATTCGGACAATATACCAATACTTATATGTTCCTAATTGTTTCCTTGACTTCTATAGACGTATTTCGTTTTGGTTATAATGCTATATCGAAAATAACCGTATGTATTTGTTTGTTTTTAAATATAGCTTTACTGGTACAACCAGCCGCTAAGTTCAATGCTTGTCACTGGCATAAAAAATAGTGTTTTCTGCGAGCAGTCGTACAGAGGAGGGAAGAAGAAGATTGCAACTAGAGTCTTAGTCTAGAACCTTGCTGATATTCACCTGATGAATGTGAAGAAAACCCTAGTAAACTTCTGTAGTATGGCCGGCAGCAGGACCTAAACCTATGTGCTTCCTCATGCAGTTTTGAACTCTGTTACCAAGGTGATATTTGTCTAAACTTAATATTTAATTTTAATCTGGGTCATCCATCTCAAATCGCCTAATACCTCCAGGTCGACCTTCTCAGATTTACATAATTTATTTTCCTCAAGTACTATGGATCAAATGAGTAAGAAATTTAAAGTATTACTTTTGTACTGCTTTCCATTCCAGAGATACATGATGTCAAAAAAAGGTCGAAAATCATGATATCTCATATTCGTGATTGTCGTTTAAAATCGCAGAGTTCCATAAACAAATGTATAAGTTCTGTTATTATTGTCCAAAAAACGTGAAATTTTGGCAGGATTACATACACTTCCTTCCTAGATTTTCAGAAGATGTATTCTGTGGCCAGGTTTGATTACAGTGCTTGTTAAATATACAAAAATATTAAAAAGAAGATTGTATCGCTTGTTGATGACACATTAATTAGTTTGAAGATGCTGGCAATTAGTGATAGTAATAAATGTTACCTGTTACATTAGAGCATAGTAGACGTTCAATGAGGACAGTTTCAACGTTATTCCGATATTCATTCCTTATTTTTAAAAAAAATATATATCTGAAAGATATTTGAGAGTTTTGTGCACAATACTTAATAGTAGAACAACAATTAGATTAGTGGTGTTGATAAACAATAAAAGTGCAAAACCACTGTTCCTATGACAAGAGGTATTGCTAAAAGTTCCAACAAATTGTCAATGTTCTGATATATCCAACCAAAAAGTTTGCACCCCCTTATTTCGTAAGTTAGTGGTTTGTTTGAAAAAGTCCGAAGCACGTCAACTTTAGATTTGAGGGCAATGAATTACTATGACAAATTTAACCGTCCATCCTGAATCTCTGATCTAGTAGCAAAACTTTCGATTTTCTTAAATAGTAAAATGGGTCAAGTGACACATCATTAGAGAGCTCCTTTGATTTTATTTGTATAAATGTGCTTATTTTGGAATTCCACCGAATATTTTGAGAGATATCGCGTTTGAAATGTATTCAAATTCCAAATTGGAAATTCTCAAAAGATGTAATATTTTTCCCTATTAAACGTTATGAATACCCTTAACTCCCATTATATAGGATAAGATACATCAATAAGCTTCGTTGTTATCACTATGGAAGGTGATCTAGTGGAAAAACCTTCACATTTCATAGTGCCAAAATCCAATATGACTTAACTGTTCATATACTCATCATTTGAAAGTTCATATAAAGTTATTTACAAAAAATACTATTTATTTGAAAATTCAATAAATAATTTGCGTGCTATTGAGTTTTGAGCTATCACATTCTACAAATTTAACACCCGCTAGGGACGTTTTAAGTTACCGAATTAAACTTTCAAGTTTCCCCTTCCAACCACAAAATACAAAACTCCATAACACGCAACTTATTTATTAAGTTTCCAAATAAATTATATTTTTGTAAATAAAATTATAGGAAATTTCAAATAATGTATCAGCTAATCCATATTGCATTTACGGAAAATGAAGGTTTTGCCACTAAATCACGGTTAATTGGTCTATAACCTTCATAATGATAACAACGAAGCTTATTGATGTATCTTACCTTATATAATGGGAGTTAAGGGTATTCATAACGTTTAATAGGGAAAAATATTACATCTTTTGAGAATTTCCAATGCGGAATTCGTATTCATTTCAAAAGCGATATCTTCCAAAATATTCAATGAAATTCCAAAATAATCGCATTTATACAAATAAAATCAAAGGAGCTCTCTAATGATGTGTCACTTGACCCATTTTACCATTTAAGAAAATTGAAAGTTTTGCCACTAGACCACAGAGATTCGGAATGGACGGTTAAATTTGTCATAGTAATTCATTGCATTTAAATTTAAAGCTGATGTGTTTCGGGATTTTTTAAACAAACCACTAACTTACGAAAAAAGGGGTTGAAACTTTTTTTTGATCACCCTGTATATTTTCATCAGGTTTTTAATACCAGAGCATTCACAATCTGTTGAAACTTTTAGCAATGAATCTCTACACTTACCTCTTGTCATAGGAACAGTGGTTTTGCACTTTTATTGTTTATCAACACCACTAATCTAATTGTAGTTCTGTTGTGAAGTATTATGAATAAAACTTTCAAATATCTTAAAGATATATTTTTTTAAATAAGAAAGGGATATTGGAATAACGTTGAAACTGTCCTCACTGAACATCTACGATACTCTCATGTAACAGGTAAAATTTTATTACTGTCATTAATTGCCAACATCGTTAAACTAATTAACAGTCGCATACCAATGCTAAATTTGCACCAATGAACACCAAAGGACAGGGTGTGACTGTATTTTTTATACTTAGAAGTAAACAATCTGACGGGATATGCGTAACTAAATATCCTAGAAGGACATAAGGTACAAATACGTAAATAAGTTCGATTTCAGTGGTGTATCAAGAGAGGGGCCACGGGGAACGCGTGCCCCCTTAAAGAAATATGTTCTATTTTTCCATTTTATCAACAATTTTTCTAAGTAAAAGTTTCGATTTGTCTCCGAACCCACCTAGAAATATTAGCAGTCACATACCAAGTCCAAATTTATACAGAAAAATACCGAGGGGGTCTGGGGGCCATTGTCGACCGCAAAATAGTGATTACTGTTAATAACCTTAACATTGAAAAATGTGACAATTTGTGAATTTCCTTCCCTTTGAAGGATATAGATATTTTAAGGTCCATTATACTGGATACCGGTGTGTATTCTCTATAATACCGGATGTTTAAAAAATATTAGAAAAACTTATTATTTTATATGATTATATTAACATAGGATTATATTTGAATACACTTTACTATATTTTTAGAGGTTCAAAGTCAATTCAGGAACTCAGAATTCCTTGGAATCCGGAATATTAACATTCCGCAATTCAAAACACCTGAATTCCTACCTTACAAATCTCTGGAGATCTGACGCATACATAAATTTGGGAGGGAGTAAGTGGAGTTTTACACAGTCTCTAAACCCAACTTCAAAATTTTTACAGTCAAAAATCGATAGAAACCATACAAAACTCCAATTACAACCTCCCAATATTGACTTTACACCTCACCCAAAGTGGAAATCCTGGCAGAATCCCTGATCACTGCTACAGTATGTCTAGGTAAATACCCTAAATGTGTTTTCATTTACGAATGAATGATTACATTTAATAAGTTATTTTCAAGACGCAAACATTACTGCGAATATTTTCTGATGAAAATAATATATTTTTATCGCTATGAGTGTGGAGTAGATGCACTTATTACTGAAAAAGCAGTGCAAATATAAAAACAGAACAACAAATATTTTATTGACTCAATTTTTATTGCGCAATTGTCTTAGATATAGAACAAACTTGAACTTTTTTTTGAGCTGAAGTACAGAATAATTTACCCAAACCAGTCAGTGTGCCATCTATTGGAAGCCCGAATAAAAAGCAGCAAAATAACTTGACATTTACGGCAAAGCAAACATTCGTGTTAAGGAATTCATGGGTAGGTAAGAAAACATATTTTTTTGTCTCATTTTTTGGTAGGGGGAAGAAATTTTTATTGCGTGGTGTGCGGAAGGAGCATTGTAAAGGTCACAATTTTCAAATAATAACTCTGAAAGGTACGGAAACTAATCACAGAAAAAGGAAACTAGGGTCCTGTTTGGACCTCTTGCCTCTGGTATGCGACTGTTAATGTTTCATCAACAAGCGATACATTAAAAAAAAATCGTGTATTTAACAAGCCCTGTAATCAAACCTGGCCACAGAATATATCTTCTAAAATTGTAGAAAGAAAGTGTATGTCCTTGAGGTAATCGTGCCAAACTTTCATGTTATTTGGACAATAATAACAGAAGTTATACATTTGTTTATGAAATTCTGCGATATTAAACTACAATTGCGAATATGAGATATCATGATTTTCGAGCTTTCTTTAACATCATAAATCTGGAATGGAATAGAGTACAAAAGTGATATTTTATATTTCTTACTCACTTAACCCATAGTACTTGGGGAAAATAAATCATTCAAATCTGAGATGGTCGACCTTGAAGATTTTTCTAATTTAGGCGATTTGAGCTCGAATTACCCTTTTTTGTTTTATTAATATTATTGGTGATCTTCGCTTCTAACTTTTATAAGAAATGGTTGATCTTAAACATTACTACGCATAAAATGTCAAGTAGGGAATTCACATTTCGGTTTGTAGGAACCTTCTGACAATATACCATATGCCAGTATGACAGAGCATTAAGCTGAGGATATCAAATAATTGATGTTGAGGCCTTTTTGTTCGTCTGTTTTGATTTGGCTATAATACCAATTGTCGATATAATTATAGGGCTTAAGTTTTCACATTTGTTTGATTTAGGAAATGTATGCCCATGCGTGATATTAGTCTTATAAATTGTTAACAGCTGTGCCTGATTTTTGGTCTTACTTTATGTAGTTAACTGTAATAGTGTTTAATGTTTTTTTATTTAATTATTTCTAATTTATTCAATTGACTGCTTGTATAGATTATATACATCGTTGGGTGGATGAGAAGACCTTTGTGACGTTAGCTCCATCATGGAAAATAGGTAATTTGAAGTACTTTCTCAGACAAGAAGGGAAGCAGCGGCACAAAGAAGTGAAAACGATTAAGAAAATACACCAAAACACATGTGCGGGACATCCTTGAGTAAATAACCAACGACGTAGATAGAACTACTGATTCCATAATAAATTTTATATTCCATGAGAAATACATAATTAAAAAGAAAGATCAACACTTAAAGCATATTACCTCTTAAATATACAGAAATGTCTTTGAGTTTTCGAATATTTGATAGAAATGGATATTCTGCAAATCCAAATATGTTTAAAATTATATGGAAACGGAAGATTAGTGATTGCATGGTACTACTGAACTTATTTTTAATGAAACAAAGGATGTTAATTGTTCTTGGAACTTTAACATTATTTGTGCTGTTATGATAGATAAGAGGTTTTATTGAAAGTATTGCATATAATCAACTTATTAGGTTACGGTAGTATGTATAATCAACAAAGTTCTTGACTATGCTATTGAGGGAAATGCCAAAGTTTGGCCCAGATATTTTAGTTTCAGCGTGAATTTAGTCCACCCTTCATTTAACGTAGTTTATTCATATTGTTTGACATTATAAACAAACATGATAACTTTGTCTTCGGTAGCTAATACCAGTAATTTAATAAAATATGTAGTACAGAGATTTTTAAAAATCTTGGTTGCGTTTATTAATAATACTACCATGCATTAAAATCAAAGGAAGTAATGTTATATGCACCACTAAGTTGTATATTGTTCCCACGAGCAATCCATCATAACCAACTGTGTTAACACGCTAAATATATTATGATGTCGAAAGTCCTTCTTCCCTCCGACGAAAACTATGAGAAATGATCTTCTTAAATAAGCGTATAAATTGGACTCTTTTAGTACCCAGAGAGACTGAAGATATTTTTTCTTCATTTTCTTAAAATGTTCAAAATCTTTAAAAGCACTGCTTTTATCAGTGTTTCCTATTCCAAAGGCTATATCATTTTTTGTGACTTTTTCCTTTCATTTTTCCCTCCTTCTGACCTCAAAGGAAGAGAAAAACTGAAACTCGGAAACCGTTGTCCATATATCATAGAGTTTGGACAGATGGAATTGTTGTGGAGGTCGACTATGTCGAAATCAAACGGCGCGTGGCTGAATGGAAAGGAAGGAAAGTGTTTCAGACAAGACGGATATGATACCAGGATTTACTTTGCTTAATTGTGATGAATGTTTAAAGTATTATATGAATATCCTTTGCAAGAAAATTCCGTGTAATATATACAAATATAAGTTGTTGTTAATATTCAATACAGTAATTGCAAAAGGGCTCATTTCCATTAGTGTACTCAAGAAGATACATTAGTTTTCTCTTGTTCCTTTTTTATCTTTCGTTACGCTTTTATAGCACCTTTGAGACTACAATCTCAGCGTGACAAATGTTCTAAACGATTTCTTTAGTCAATTTGTTATTTTTTTCAGTATTGGTGGTGTCTCTTTAGCGCTTCATTTGTCAAATCTTCAATGATGATGTAAATTCGCAGATTGGAAAAACAAAAATTTCAAATTTGGTTTGCAATGTCTCTGAGAATGTTGCTGTGTAAATCGATGAAACCACTGAAACGCTTGTATAAATATTGCTCAGATAAATCACGATTAACTTCGCTAATTCTGCAGGAATATTTGACGTCTTCGGAAACTCGGATTCGAGATAATCCAGTCGTCAGGAAGGAGAGATGAGTACAGACATCCTTCCAGATGCTTTTGTTTTCGGCATGACACATGCATGGAGGTTCTAGTACTAACTATTTGAACATTGCTCGGTTCTCCTTCAATTTCTTTGGGACTAAGTTAAAAATCAGTCTCATACAGATACAGACATAAACGCAGTGCACAACACAAGATATTAAAAAGCGATTGCTGCGGGTATGACCCTCTATTCGCTTTTGAACGGGAAGAAAGAATGGTCCAAATTGTATCTCATTAGTCTGGAATACCCACTAAACCATATTCATAAGCACAGAAATAAACTCATTAAAAGGCGAAAACGACAAAACTCTTTTCTCATTTTCATTAACACCACCAAATAAAATAGAGGTTTCCTAGCATGGTTGCACGATGTAAAGTGGTAAGCATCTAATTATTTTATTTTTATATCAGTATAAAACATATTTATGAGTTATTTCTGAAAATAAAATCTAATTTGCTCTACTGATAATAAAAAATATTAGTATTATTACTATAATTATTGAAAACTCATATGGTTGCAGTCATACGTCACTACTTCTCATAGTACAGTCAGCACCAGAAGTTTTTACCCAGTCACAAAATTTATTTAAAAAATAATTTTGGAATAGATAGACCGATCTGAGTACAGTTTTCTATAACTTACAAAAAAAATCAGATTCTCTTTACATTACAGGAACCGCAGTCAAATCGGTCTATACATTACAAAGTTATTTGCAAAAGAAATTTTAGGTCTGGACATCTTTATTTTCCAGTAAACTCAGCATAAGCATATGAATAGTATTTGATAAGTTTGAGTTATGAAATAATTTTATTGTGTACATGATATTACACAATTAGAATTAAACTTCTGAGTGCTCAGAAACACGGAGAAGAATTGCTGTTATAAGATATTGTAAAAGTATTTTCGAAAATCGTGAATGTCATGCTTTTCATAGAGTAGAGTTAAGAAAAATACGTAAATAAAAAATATAAATTTCTCAAGGTCTGCAATTTTCCGTTCTTTGCATTCTTAAAACTATTAAGAATATAAAAGTTACCACGAGGAATGTATTAAAAGAAATAATAGTTGCCTCTTCTTCTCTATTTTTTGAAATAAAATGGTTGTGATTATTGAAGATTCAGGAGACAAAATCAAGTCTAATTTTACGGGAAATTCAGGTCGTCAAGATTTATAAAATTTTCAAAAAAACAGAATCGAGTCTCTCTATATATCAAACTTCTGATCAGCAATAAGACGGCATGGAGCTTCTGGTTACTCAAGGAATCTTTTACAGTTTGCTTCAGTTTCACCAGGCAAATATCATGACAGTACTGAATTAGGTCTGATCTCCACAGTACCCCATTCCTTTCTGAGCAAAAGAAAGTTACTCCACTGGCCTGACCAAGTGGCCCTAAAACATATTCCAACAAGGCATAAAGGCCTTAAAAGAAATTCCAATTCAAGAAAGTGATTTCATCTCTTTTATAGTCTTTGAATACAAACATTCTTTTTTTAAATATCAAGAGGTATCAACCATCATTAACTGACTTAATTTATTTGATACAACTTATAGCTAGAGAAGAAATATGACATGACAGCCACTTTGTTTTCATTACAACGCACCAAAATAAAAGAATTAACATGTCAGAACAATAAGGAGAGCTGCTATAATTTTGCATTTGACTACTTCACAGTCGCAAATAAATTACAAAAAAAAAAATATATTTGAATTTGATTTTTATTTAAGGTCTACAAAAATTGTTACAGTGACCCAGACTTGAACCTGGGTCCTGAGTTACTGGTTGGTCATTCTGACCAACCACTAAACTGTCACGGGAGCCGCAGTGGCTCAATACTTGAGCGCTCATCTCTGGTAATAGCGGTTGTCGATCGGATGCATGCTCATGCAATGTAGGCTTTGTGGTGGATAAACACCGTGTGTGGGCGTGGGTTTTCTTGGGTTCTCCCATTTCCCCCCACTTTGTTTATTCCCCCAATTCATCCCATCATCAACCATCCGGCCTGAGCCCAAACCGCCTAAAAACCTTAAAATTGAATTCAAATTCAAAACTGTCACACCATGGCCAATTTTCTGTCTATATGAAGCACATCTCGTGCTGCAAATAAACCATCCACTTTGCCGTAAGCATTACACTGCATGTGCAGGTTCAAATAAAGAATGCTTCGTATAGTTTTCCGTGCAATGGCAGTTTAGCACTATGAATACCGCCCCTAGTTTGAGTTCCAATCAATCTCTCAGTGTATTTAAGGAAAATCAGTAAGAAGGTCCAATAATTGATCAGTGGATACAACAATAACAGACCGCTACAAAACCATGACAACGTTAATTGTCAAAATTTATTGAGAAGTTACAGTGTTTTAATGAAATTCTTTTTTATCTACTGCAATGAACTCCCGAACTCCAAATACCATAAACGAAAAAAGTTAACAGGTAAAACATGTAGGGCCTATTTGCGTGCAATGAGAATCGAAAGGACATATTTATATACAAAGTAATGACATACCTATACAGATTCTTTATACAAAAGAGTGCAGCCACATTTCCTTCATATTAAAGAGGGTAAACTACACTTGTAATTACTTCGTGTAGCATACAAAGTTTGAAAGATAGAATGCATATATACAAAGAGAACGCTATATGTATGGGTGTGGGTAGATAGCACTCGCTAATCAATAACACATGAGTGAATTTGTTGAGTCTATGCAAACTTCTGCTCTAACAACATCGAATAACATGCATCCAGCGCCGAGATACTGCTGTTTTCTAAACACATTGTTTGGTGATGCGTGCATTTCCACTAATGACTGAGGTTTGTTTAAGGAAAACAAACATATTCTATTTTTCTCCTCGCTATGTATATGTAGGAAAATAGGTAACCAATCACTGTTGCTCACAGATATGGATTTTTTTAAAGCAAACTGTTATGATAAACTTGGCATTCGTTGCACTCCCCTTTTCTCAAAACATATACTGTTTGTATCCTACATTTTTTTCTGAATTCTTATGTAAGTTCCTTAAGGTGAATTTCTTAACGTTTCAAACACAGATAGTTAGTTTCGCAGGATTACGTTTAAAACCCTGTTAAAGCACGTTTTAAACGTTTATAATCTCCGGATCAATCACAGATTCTCATCAACTGCACCATCATTTGTTGTATGTTGGTATAGTTCAGATTGTTAAAGAAATATGCTTGAAAGAAACCTGGATTTTATCCCGCGCACGCGTATGTTGCGACTAACTGATATTGGGTAGCTGGAAGTAGTAATGAGTAGAGAAATAGTGTCGTTAGGTATGAGTTGAATCCAACTTGATTGTATTTCGGTAGCAGTCGCGCACCTGCGCAGTCCCGTCTGAACATCTCTAACGTGCTCAAGGAGTGTACATTTGAAGAGCAGGTCAGGGTTCCTGGAAAAGATGTTAAAAGAAAATCAACCCAACAATGCACCGCTTTACTTAATGCCATTACTCACCGTAAATAATAATAATAATAAAATATGAATATCGTTTGGGTATCGCCCCCCAGAATAGGATACATTTTTATTTTAAAAATAAAATAAAACCCACCCCAAAGTTGGAGCTCTTGATTTTTCAAATTTGTATTATACATTTAAAATATAAAATAAAATAGGTAGGCCTTACTTGTTTACGTTGCAGAAGTCGAATGAAGCAATACATCGCAAAAAAATACTTACCTTGGCGTTCTTGCTCAGAAAATGTCCACTTTGGAAAACACAGATGGTCATTTCTATTAATTCTTTTCAAAATCGGATATTTTGCGCTGTCTCTCCGTTCTCAAAATCGATCTCTGCTTCTTGTTAACGATTGTCAGACAATAAGCTATAAACCCTACCTGTCCGCAAGTGTTTGTCAATATTCCTGATTTAAAAATGCCAGGTTGATGGGCGTAGAAATCAAATCGACCTAATGGTTTTCTTCATATGGGAGTTGTTGAACAGTGTTAAGGATAGAGATTGGAGAAGTGGGGATGGGTGCCAAACTGCCTTTCTCTTTCAAGAAGGAAAATTGCGGTTGCAGAAGCAGATTAATTTGTATTGTATATTCTATTTACAGCTTTCTTCACAGATAAGCAGGCTCACAATCAAACAAACACAAACAAACGAACAAACTAATGCAAGTGAAAGAAGAGACGAAGAGAGAAAGGAAGAAAGGGCGCGACGAAGGCAAGTATTAAAAATACAGGCGAAAATGGTCCGAATGATTGAAGGGTGAAGGGGGTGGGGGAAATATTGTAAGCGTCTGTTTGTTTGTACTAAAATCAAAGTGTGCCTACTGTAAACCTTTCGACTGAAGTAGCCGAGCGAGTGTATACATTTGAAAACATTTCTTTTCTTTTCTTTTTTTTTCCACCTTTCCAGTTATCATGCATGCAGGTGACTTGCATCTATGATGCCGAAGACGATAAATATAGGTTAGAAATTGGCGAGTGCAAAACAATGAAAAAAGCAACCCAGTCCAACATAAATATCAGTGTTCAGCCAACGTTCGAACGTGTCAAACCTATGCGGAATGGCCTCTAAAAAACGAACACTACTGGATGCATGGTTATCGAAAGGAAAAAAAAATCTAAATCTGAGTCAGAGAGTGTTTCTGCGGGTGCAGAGAAACAAAACTCAGAAGTACAAAATGGATCTGATGAACCACAATCGAACACTTCAGGTAATTTGTTTCTCTACTTTTACTTTAAAAAGTACTGCATTTGAAAGTGCTTACCCTTAGATTATAAAAACCTGTTTTGCCTACACGTGGGAACAAAACGAGAGCAGATATTATAGCTGAACTTCAATATATAACTGACGCATTTTAAGACAGGAAAGAGAAGTGAAGGGTACATGATACTGGTTTGAAATCGTGATGATAGAATCTTCTGAAATGATTTATGTAATAGCTGAATTTGATTAGTCATTTGTTAGAAATACCACCATACAAAAATGAGATAAAAGAGCAATCGTATTTATTTATTGTTTTTGGAGATCTTAAATATAGTAGGTCTCGCGTGAATTTTATAAAATTATTTTTCTTTATTTTTGAGGCAACAGTATAGTTTTTCTTTCCATAGAAAACATTTTTAAAAGAGGATGAATATGAACTAAAAGAGAAAAATATTGCAACCACAGTAAACAATTTACTTATTTTTTTTTTAATACTTTTGCAATGGTTTTCTCAAAAAGAAAGAAAATAGAAATTTAAATATGCTCCTTCGAAAAATTCAATATTTGCAATTAAAATACCTATACTTCACCTGCAGAGGTATTTTTTTGTTTTCAAAATTATACGGCTCCAACATTTCAATGTTTTAAAGTTACCTCTCGACATTCGCACTATTAATAAACCACATAATAAAAAAAGTACTGTGTGGATTGTATATTTCGCATTCTGAACATACTAATTAACACTTAAACTTATTAAATATTGCACAATTTATTACGGGTGGCGTGATTCTGCAATACAGCTACTATGGAGGATAGATATTGTGCTGGGGAAGGCGATCTCGCATGATAATTTGTGGTGGTACCTGCGATCTGTCCCGGATTCAAGCTCAGGAGTTAGTTCGCAGTTCACGTTAAATAAAATTGTAGGTCCCATCCTTAGGACGTCATCTTCATCTTATGGAAGGCAATGACAAACCACCATAGATTCATCTTACCCACGGACCTTCCGGTCATACACCTTCCCCTCCGGACAGAACACCAATCATCATCATCAATTGTTATTTTCTTAGTAGTAGTAAATAAACGTATAAAGACGGTATTTCTATTATCATTATAAATATGTATTTCACCATTGCTAATTGCTAATATTCGCTTGTTACAATAGGGAAAAAATTCAGCCCCCAACTTTTTTTTGTTTGTTTTACAATACACTCTTACCTTGTTTTGAGCTCGAACGACCACCCCCTCCCAATATTCAGTCTGCATCCGTCCCTGCCTATGTTTCTCGAGCATATGATAGCTATTCTTAAACTCGGCTTCACATACTACCTGAATATTATCAAGCTGGATTCTCCTGACACCATCGAAATTTACTCAATAGTATTTCCAAATATTCCGCATCGATTTGCCACGAATTTGCCGAATTTCTTTCGTAAAAATAGCACAATTGTTGAAATGGAAATCGGAAGGGAAAAAGTATACAAGTGAATTAAACTTAATTTGAGAGGCGCAATAGACGCTCATAAAATGTAAAGCAAGTGTAACTTTTATACACTTAACAAAATATTCACACTTTCTTCTCGCATGGCTTATCTTTCCTTTGGTTTACACATATTCTGGCATAGAATGACACAATTTTCAATATCCGAACCGCTGGCAACTAACCACATTCTTCCCCAATTCGAAACTACTTGGATCTTCAAAAATGTGGTCATACTATAGGAGCTGAAACGTTAAAAATAAAGTTTGTTAACTCTTATATTGTGAGGAGAGCATTAACAGATATTAAGAATAAGCAAAATGAAATTAATATTCAAGATGTTCAGCATTAACCTAGATAGCATGCCGACTTGAATCAAGGTTGTCAGTCATTTGATTTCTCTTTGCCAAACTTAAAATCGTGTTGCATTTCATAAACAAGCATGAAGTTAACTTTTTGGGACAACATTGAGTTCGAACAATATTGTTGCTCGTTGTTATAAGTAACCTAATTCAATCTTTTGGAGCAACCAGTGACGCAAGGAAATTTGAAAACTGTTTGAATTTTGTTCCGTTGCACTGTCGGTGTTGCTCTTAAGTCCCATCACCTTATAGGGGTATTTTACTATGAGCCAATCTCCGCCAGCTTCCGCCCCATTATCACATGACTCAGGGATCTAGTTGAGGTGTGCTGAACTTCTTAAAGCATAAACAACAGCGTAGTAATTGTTGTTAGAGCATCGGATAAATGGTCATGCGACTCGGGTTTGATTCTCGGCAAGATATCTATTTTTCATTTCTTTTTTTTTAACGGAAATTTTCATTTTCTCCATTATACTTCTAAGTAATTGCTTCCTTATGCATTTTTCAACATTTTACATAAGTAGGTTAAAAAAGCCAGATTAGATATCTTACGACAAATACATTTAACAAATTTTACACAGAAATCGATTAGAACAATCAGGTATGATATTTTATTTTCATTATAACCGATATAACACAGTTTTTCTTTTACGCCATTCAAAATTGTCCACTCTCTGAGGAATAATTTCTATACCGATACACAGCCATCTCTTGGGATCTGAAGAACTAATTATAAATAGCGCTTGGAAAGCGAGGTTGGACCCCTTTGAAGTTCTGACCCGTTGTCCCGGTAGATTTGTTAGTTGTGTCGGTAGATATAATAATGAATTGTTATTTACTTATATGCGACTTGTAGTAGGCTAGCTTTAAGATAAAATTGATTTTAAACCTGAGTTTAATTTTAAATTAATTAAAATGAATTTGCTATCATGGACTGAAGTGGAAACTACAGCCTAAGTCTACCACAAGTTGTAGGTACATGGGGCCCTCACCGAACATTCTTCTGGGATATAAATTGTAAAGGTAGTAACGTGGTATTTCATAAGGGATCATATCGGCATTTGCCTGGTGAAAGTGTTGAAAACCTTGAAAGATGAGAATAAATCAATAAAGAATGGCATGCTTCAAGACTCGAATGTGTTCGCCCCTCAGTGTCGTTCCGATTATCATCATCATCGCCATTATTATTATTATTGCAGCTAGATTCCCGGTTCGTAAAATCTAAGTGAATGATACACCGCTTATCCAGGTTTAAGTAAATCAAAATATGGCCACCCTAAATTAACACAATTCACGGACACCAAGTTCTTTTACTATATACGTATACACAATGAAAGCATTCCGAAAACAATATTAATTATTAACTTATACGTTATAGTAGCTCTATAGTGATCCATGGGTTATGCAGACAGTTACATGTGTTTAGCTCTAGGCGTTGCCTGCTGTTTAGCTACGACGATGTGATCGTGACAATATCAGTTAAATGATAAAATAGCAATTGGCTAAGCAGTTGTGTAGTTAAAGCGACCAACTTCTAATCCCAGCGTTTCAGGTTCAAATCGGGCCGCAGACAAGTGTGAAAATTTCAACTGAAAGTAAGGCGAGAAAATAAGACGAATGAAACACAGCTAATCTTCGACAGCTAAACTTCTAGTCGACAGTCGACAGCTAAACTTCTAGTCAGCGCTAAGTTTAGGCGAAGTCTGATTTTGACCAATGAGAGTACTCAAAATGAGAGTTGGCCTCAACTTAGCGCTGACTAGAAGTATAGCGGTCTATTGTAGAACTGACCCTAAATGATTCAATCTTGTTAAAACCTTTCTAGCTTGATTTGATAAGCTTGTATGAAGTTGGCACACTGTAAAAGCAAGCGTGATTCAGTTTCGAGTCAGTTCAAAATTGTTATATGGGAATTCACCTCTTATGTCTAGATCAATCATACATAGCGCTCCATACCCGGTACCCATTTGTTTCCATTATACTACAATTTCGTTAATTTATGAAAACTAAGGGAGTGGTGTTTGTAGACTTGATTAAAAAAAACTCATGTTATTGGCATAGGTCAGTGTTTTTCACAGGGATATCTTAATAGAAAAACTGGCGTTACCAGTGTATTTCTTGTAAATTTCTTACTCAGATTGATGTAAGTTAAACTTATTACCCTTTTCTAACTTTAGAAAGAATGTAGCGAGATTCAAGAATATCATCTTTAAGATGTTAGCTATGGCGGACTTGTCCTTCAACATATGGAACCTTTAACACAGTAGTCCCATGTCCTTATTTTTTTTAAATTAAGAAGTTTTATTGTTCACCATCTTAGAAGAGAGAAGATTAGTGGAACTTGTAGATCTTTTACGAGAGACAACTCATGTGTTCTGACTTGGATTAAGGGGCGTCTTAAGGAGCTATAGCTCAAGGCCCCTACTCGTTTAGGGGAAGTGTTGTAATCTCAATTTTTTGCAGTTAATACGCTAAGTTTCCTGAAACTTCAAGTGGAGATCATGTTTCCATAATATTTAGCTCATGTTTATGTTTAATGTATATATGAAATGATTTTACTTCCACAAAATGAATGCAAATCATTTGAAACCCAAAAGATATTTCACCGTAATAAGATCACTGAAGTAATTACCACTTTAACTAAATATAAACTCAAGTATACGCATTTTAAGAGACGCTATACGCTAATGAGTAAGGTTAACCAGAGGGTATACGGCGTATCCCTACTACAACTCTGTTTAGGGGTTTCACTAAAGGTCAATAAAATACTTTCACCATAATAGGAGATTGGTAACAGGGGTCTTAACAGAGCCTTTAGCCCAGGGCATGAGTTAATAGCCTAGTGTCCACAAATAGCCTGATCCAGTACTGCGTGTGTTAGGACAGGAGGGACAGTGAAGATAGCTTCCAGAGCCTCTCTTGAAGGTCTCCTGCTGTCATTCGCCTCTTGAAGTGAACAAACGTCTCATTCAGGATTGCGAACGTCAGTGAACTTGCTTCTTATCAAGCCTGTCACGTGTTTGAGGGAAGACGTTCCAAGTAGAGACCTATTCCAGGAAGAGAAAAGGGAAAGATAGCGAGTAGGGATTTTCTTCATACCATACTAGCATTTACCGGACGAGAATTAGGGTAATTTTAACTGAAGAATATAAATTATTAAGTCATTAGAACTGGAATCTGCATACCTCTTAAGTGGCGATCCGAAGTCAGTAACTGTATCACTAAGAACTGTAGTTCTTCGAGTGACGCTAAACAACGAATCTGTTAGCGGCACTCACATATATACAGCTAATTTCGGATGTAGCAAACTATAAGCCCGATTTTGATACTTCAAGTTGCATTTGGAAGCCATTTGCCATACTAATATACAGGGTAAGTTAAAATGATGGACCCGATTTCATAAATTTATTTTGTGAAATATAATGAACATATCTTAATGTGAGCTACGCGCAAGGAAAGGCAAAAGTTCAAAGTTTAGTTGAGTTTAGTTTATGTCCCGCGTGGTTGCATTGTCTACCGCTACGCGGCGCTGGAAGCAGTTAACGAAAATGGCGCTGACTGGAGAGCAGAAATCGTTCTGTGTGCTGGATTACCATGTAAACAACTCTGTGATGAGTGTTCAACGGCATTTCCGTACCAAGTATGGCAGAGACCCACCTACTGGAAAAACCATTCGTACGTGGTATGAAAAATTCAGAGATACGGGCTGCATCTGTAAGCGAAAATCGACTGGCCGTCCTTCAGCTGAGGAAGAGACAGTGGAACGTGTTCACGCCAGTTTTGTGTGGAGTCCACAGAAGTCTACCTACCGGGCAGCGAGGGAACTTGAAATGCCACAGAAAACTGTATGGCGAATTCTGCGGAAACGTTTACAAATGAAATCCTATCGCTTGCAACTGCTACAAGCCTTAAGAGACACTGATTATGCTGCTCAAGCGTCTTTCTGTGCTGATTTTCTCACGTTAATGGAAGAGGATGGGTTCGCCGAAAGGTTACGTTACAGTGATGAAGCGGTGTTTCACCTTTCTGGGAATGTGAATAGACACAACGTAAGCATCTGGGGAACTGATAATCCCCACGCAGTTGTGGAACACCAACGCGATTCACCCAAGGTGAATGTGTTTTGTGCCATTTCCCCTGAAAAGATTTATGGGCCCTTTTTCTACCTTGAACCTACTGTGACAGGACATGTTTTTCTTGATATGCTGCAACAATGGCTCCTTCCACAGCTCGAAGAGGATAGTGCAGATTTCATTCTTCAATTGGATGGTGCCCCTCCGCATTACCATGGCAGCGTTCGGGATCATCTCAGTGAGGCATTGCCACAGCGCTGGATAGGCCGTGCATCTCAGGAGGATCGAGTTCTCATTCGTTGGCCACCTCGTTCCCCCGATCTGACCCCGTGTGATTTCTTTTTGTGGGGTTTCATAAAGGATCGTGTTTACGTACCACCACTTCCAACAACATTGGATGACCTTCGCGCCCGCATCACAGCAGCCATTGCAGAGATTGACCGTGACACACTACACAAGGTTTGACAGGAGATAGACTATCGGCTTGATGCATGTCGTGTTACGCGAGGTGCTCACATAGAGCACTTGTGATGTGACTGAAAAAAACTTTGAGAGTTACCCTTCTTACCACATGTATTACATTCAGATATGTTCATTATATTTCACAAAATAAATTTATGAAATCGGGTACATCATTTTGACTTACCTTGTACAGAAAAATAATGGATCGGTAGGACCTCCCTGGGACCCCCCAGGGTGGTTTGAAAAAAAAATCAGAATTTCACATTTCTGGTGAAAGCACTTACCGCAGACCATATAGGCGGGCGATGCTTGCGGAATCGTAATCTACGCTTCAATACCTTTCAAACGGTCTATAACACGTCAAAATCGGTGAAGGAGTTCAAACGTTATGACCTTTTTAGCCCAATCACAGAATTTTCACAAATGATAGAAAAGGGCCTCCGTCATTCTGTCTGTCTTTGTAGTTTAGAGCAAAGTGGTGGGTACCGGGGGCTTTGGGGGTCAATTGCGGGCCCCAACAAGCTGGAATAAATCGAAGCTAATTTTGTTGATAGGAGTTACCGTTTTCGAGATACGGACCAAAATCGGCCTTTTGTATGAAGACCTAGGCAACCTTACAAAATAAGTGATATCAGTATAATAATCCCTTCGGCGTAAATCCCTACAGAAAGGAAACAAATACTTTAGTCATGTTAAGAACAAAATCGCGGACGATGCCAAGAATTTTTAAAACAAAAAAAAAGTATTCCCATTATTATTTTAAAGCTAAGATATTACTTAAGTATCCAGGCCATTTGGTATAATGGATCAGTATAAAAAACCCTTCGGGGTAAAGACGAGAGTGGCGCAAGAATTCTACTCACAAAAGAAGTGATATCCATTTTGCGAGTTACTTTCTTTGTGTCACTATGGCGGAAGGATACTAAATCTCCTAATGTTAT
>JAGDQP010012727.1:0-49541 GCA_022664845.1 Lepisma saccharinum
ACGGCATTTCCGTACCAAGTATGGCAGAGACACACCTACTGGAAAAACCATTCGTACGTGGTATGAAAATTCAGAGATACGGGCTGCATCTGTAACGAAAATCGACTGGCCGTCCTTCAGCTGAGGAAGAGACAGTGGAACGTGTTCGCGCCAGTTTTGTGCGGAGTCCACAGAAGTCTACCTACCGGGCAGCGAGGGAACTTGAAATGCCACAGAAAACTGTATGGCGAATTCTGCGGAAACGTTTACAAATGAAATCCTATGGCTTGCAACTGCTACAAGCCTTAAGAGACACTGATTATGCTGCTCGAGCGCCTTAAGAGACGCTGATTTTCTCAAGTTAATGGAAGAGGATGGGTTCGCCGAAAGGTTACGTTACAGTGATGAAGCGGTGTTTCACCTTTCTGGGAATGTGAATACACACAACGTAAGGATCTGGGGAACTGATAATCCCCAAGCAGTTGTGGAACACCAAAGCGATTCACCCAAGGTAAATGTGTTTTATGTCATTTCCCCTGAAAAGATTTATGGGCCCTTTTTCTTCCTTGAACCTACTGTGACAGGACATGTTTTTCTTGATATGCTGCAACAATGGCTCCTTCCACAGCTCGAAGAGGATAGTGCAGATTTCATTCTTCAATTGGATGGTGCCCCTCCGCATTACCATGGCAGCGTTCGGGATCATCTCAATGAGGCATTGCCACAGCGCTGGATAGGCCGTGCATCTCAGGAGGATCGAGTTCTCATTCGTTGGCCACCTCGTTCCCCCGATCTGACCCCGTGTGATTTCTTTTTGTGGGGTTTCATAAAGGATCGTGTTTACGTACCACCACTTCCAACAATATTGGGTGACCTTCGCGCCCGCATCACAGCAGCCATTGCAGAGATTGACCGTGACACACTACACAAGGTTTGGCAGGAGATAGGCTATCGGCTTGATGTGTGTCGTGTTACGCGAGGTGCTGACATAGAGCACTTGTGATGTGACTGAAAAAAACTTTGAGAGTTACCCTTCTTACCACATGTATTACATTCAGATATGTTCATTATATTTCACAAAATATATTTATGAAATCGGGTACATCATTTTGACTTACCCTGTATATATAAACCAATCCACGCTATAATCGCCCTAAACTGAATATCTCTAGCTCCTCTACGCTATTGGCAACTGCAAAATTTCCTTACCTTGAACAGACGGAAAAGTTTATAAGAAAGGGTTTTTTGTTGATAATTATGATGCTTGGACAAAGGACCGATTGGAAAATGTTGCCTCATTTAACTACTGCAATTACGATGCGATATACAGTGGATCAGTTCGCTGTGCACCACACCGATGTGATCCACTGTGTACTGATATCTGGTGACGTAGTCATCCTTCCACGACAATATATATATATATCTAAACGAGCACAATTTACTATTTTCTCAAGCAAATGAATCAGTTGCACAAGTTTATTTTTTACTTCAACACATGAAAAATGAATTTCTCGCTCAAATTCAGAAGTAAGACACGCGTCCTACTTGACATTACACTCACAACGGACGAGCAGTAAAACGTAACAACTGGCATACGCTTCCCAAATCCGCTGACCAACCAAACGAATAAGGACTTCCCCATCCACTGTGTACCATGATCCATTGTTTGACGATTCTACATTCTCACCAATTCGATTGAGGAATTTAAAATTGGATTTTAATGAATCAGGAAAGTTATAAAAATGCTTTAACAGATCTAAAAAAATATATACAACATGAATACAAAATACTGGCTGGCTTCTTCAAACTCGAATTCTATTATTTGCATTTTATGTGGACGGAACTCGTCTGTAGCCTATCAATAAATGTACTCTAGAGGCCAGGAACGTAAAACAGTTTCTGTAAAGTTTGGAACTCGACAAACTTCTCCTCAAAATTGTTATGATCCTTGCATGGCATTGTCGAGAGTTCCAAATGTGAATAGTGGAGGTTGAGTTTTGAATCACCCTGTACTGGACATAATGAACTCAGTGGATTTAATGAGGAAGGTTTCAGGGTGATAAAGAAACTTAAATATTATTTGTACATATTATGTTTAATTTTTGTGTGTATTTAAATGTGTTTCCTTTCTTCTAACACCCCCCCCCCCCATTGCTAGCTGGCCAGCTAAATAACTAAACTAATCACACTCCATACAGAAAGCCCAAAATCTCTAACCTTATTTTCTTTCTTTTTTTTTTCCTTCTTCATTTATAATCATATACATTTATTCGTAATGTGATATCTGAAATTATTATGTTTAGTGATGTATATATATGAATTCATTTAATCTTTTATTCATTTTATAGTATGTATTTAAAGCTGCAAAACGATTTCTCTATGGATACAACGTTAAGTATTTTGAGGCTCTTAAAAGTTCGTCTTTGCGTGGCTCTAGGGGTGGTTGCCCTCTTTCCGGAATCTGTTTTGTTGCTTGAAAGGGAAAGGGGGGAATAGCAGAGTGCGTTGTTCGCATATAGTCACGTAGGTTTTTTGGGGTCAGTGAGGGAGGCAGATTTCAGAACGCTCCAAGATTTTGCTTTCTTCCTCTCGCGTCAGTGATTCAAACGAGAAGAGAGGAAGTCAGATGTTTTGAATAGCGGCCGTGATTGGCTGGATTTCTTGCTGCGCAGGAGAGAAGAGGGGTCTGTGAGAGTAGCAAGCTGCTGGAGAGAAGCGGCTCCAGAAGAGAACGTTGGAACGCTGAAGCCTGTGGTTGTGGTAGAGTGAGGGCTTATGGAAATGGCAGTGTCGTTGCCAATTTCATCCCTCGAAGAAAGAAAACATTGAAGATGGACAGGTAATAGTGTGTGGAGAAAGAATCACCAAATGAGTAAGTTTCATGTTTGGTATTGCGAGTCCTGAGAAATTTTGGTGTAAGATTCTTTCGTCTTTTTTTTTTATTAGCGTTGACCGTGTGCAGCACATAAATTGATTTAAAGAACGAGGTAGCTAGTAAGATTTCAGAAATTTTGTGTTCGAGCTTGGAACGTGTTTCTGGCATACTTCCGCGGAGTAAAGATAATGGAATAGGCCTAGGTTTAGATTGAGATTTCTAAGAGAGAGAGAAAGAGAAAGTAGAATATCATATTTCAGTTACTGTAATATTTCTTTTTTAACGCAGAGTGCTGGTACTCCTAAGAGAATACACTTCGTTGATCAGCGGTAGTAAAAGTCTAGCAAAGTTTGGCGCTAAAGGAATATATGTGTATGAAATACTGAAAATTAATGGTGTGACCCCCCCACCAGATTCTTCCCCAAAGTTATATCTTTCCCTAAAAAAAATTGATGACCAAACCCCCGGGAGAGTGGCTCAAAAGTTTTGGACATGTTTTCTCCCAATCTCTGTCTCTTTTAGATAGAATTCCCCCTCCCCCAGTCAGAGGTGTTCCTGAGTTCCCAAGTGGGGAGCGTCTTTATAGTAATCCATTCTATTTAGATTGGTAGAGAAAGTTTTTGTCTGAACTTATCAGGCAATAATTCTGTTCAGGACGACTCAAAATTATTAAATTTTTGACAAGAATCTGGGTAACACACGTAAAAGGTTTATTTTTTTTATTGAGTGTTTCGTTGAGTTATATATATATATATATGTGTGTGTGTGTGTGATAACAAATTGATATAGAGTACCAACAAGGAACCCGTGTTGAATAGAAATCTCAACAGAAAGAATTCAATGATTTTTGTTTTGTGCCAGAAACTGGGAACTGCGGGAATGATATAGTTATTTAAACAGATAAAGTGATTCGTTTTATGTTGGTTACGGTTCCGTTAGTAGAATGAAAGTACTGAGTCAAAATAATCATCGCCTAGCCTATAATCTAACCGTAATATAAAGTTCTGTTCCGCTTTTCAATATTTAGAGCCAAAGTCCATAGAGAAGTCGTTCTTCCTTTATTGTACAAATTTCGTTCTCAAATAAAACGTTATATTATCCCTCTCTAAGCTAACAGAGGTATTGTTATTTCAAATAGTAAGGATTATTCCAGCCGGTAGGGTTTGCCATTGAAATCTGCATAGATCTGATCAGGGAGTTTTCAAATTATTCAGTGTACATTCTATCTCTAATTATTATTTTTTCTTTTTTGGCCGGATACGGCCTGGCGCCCGTTTAAAGTTCCATATAAATCTCTAAGAAAGTAGTAGAAGCGAACCGTGGACATTGTGTCCTCCGTTAGGTCCCTGAATATCCGTGGCAATAGTGAAGAGAATACTTTTTCGAATTATATGTGGATGGTTTAAAACGTTTCTTAGACTTGTGTAGTTTGAGAAGTTAAGTACAGGGTAAGCAGCGTGAAGATACCATAACAAAATAAATGTGAGGTTTGCACGCGAAAGTTGATAAAACATCTTAGCTCCTTATTAAACAAATAAACTTGAACCATAAATAAGTTGATCATTTGCTTTCACAAGTAAATAGTACAAAGTGAAAAGCTTTTAGCTGACATAGGTGTAGTGTTCAGTCATTGCACTATCATCATTAGTGCTCATGACTATCCAGTCACACATTAGGAGAAACAGAAAATTGGCGATAACAAATCTGCCTGGAAGGACCTACCGCTTAGGCAGCACACTGAAAATGTTGGCAAGGATGATAGGAGATTGATCATTTTGCTGTACGTAGCTCAAAATGAAGTAAGCTCAATTTGTCCAAACGGATTTAAAAATTCGTGTTAAAAAAACTTTCAAAACTATCAGTATTTCGAACAACACTACATCTCTTGCATAGACTTTAGAGAATGATCAAGGACAGAAATAGTTAACAAAAGTTTGGGAAAGGTTCGGGTATAAGTAAAAAGGGGCATGCTATCGTTCATGTTACACTAATTCTCAGAAGGTACAAATTACAAAGAGAGCATCTACCATCAGACAGTTCTGTGGTTTATACTACTGAATTACCACACTTACTCAAATATTACAAGTGGTTACTTAACTAACACGGAACCAAGTCCGAAACGAAAACTAAAATGATAAAAAAAATTTAAAAAAATGTATTAGCAGAATAGGTGGGCACATAGCAAGAGAATCAGACGGATAATCCAATCCACGATAATATTTGGGGGCATAAATGAACCGTAGTCCTGAAACAATTTAAAAAACGGAGTGGCGTCTTTGAAAAGATTACCAATAATTGTGTACAATAAGAGGTATATATTAATCTTCAAAACCTTGAAATTACACACATACCAACACGTCTCTGTAGGAGCTAAACAAACAGTTTCTGGTAAAAAAACGGACCACGGTGGCTCAGTGGTAAAGCGCTCACCTCTGGTGCTAGGGATAGTCGATTCGACCCCTGCTCAGGCCATGTCAGCTTTGTGGTAGACAAACGCCGTGTGCGTGGACTTTCTAATGTCTCCTCCAAGTTTCTTCATTACACGAATTCATCCCGTGATCATCATTAACCAAAGTTGTCTAAGGGCCTTAAAAATTAAATTCAAATTCTAAGAACCGGTGTGGCTACAAGAGATACTTTACTTACTCGCGGAGGCAACAGCGGGGATGCTTTCTATTGTGCATGCTATTGGTACTGCTTGTCCGTGATTGCACACCGGTTCTTACGCCGTGGCGACTTTAGTCCGAAGGAAAAATCCGAACAAAAAGAGCTTTTTTTATTTCTCTAAAACCAGAATTGAAACGTATTTAAATAAAACATGATGAAATTAAAATTAAAGGCACTTGAGTTGAAAGCGTAAAACAACGACAAAATCGGTGCAAAGAAGGCCTCACATGATGATGACCTAATCAGAAGTTGCCTAAATGGTACAGCCTATCATTTAATACAAATAAACAAACACTAAATCAAGATCTTACTACTATTATATATATATAAAAAAATAAAGATACTAACAAAAGAAAGTAAATGATTGAATATGTGGCCAAAACATAAATTAACTTTTATGTTCTACAATTAACAACTGGAAAAAAAAATGTCTAAAATGACATCGAACGTCCTGTAGTTTTAATCATCATTTAGAGCGTAATAAGCCATTTTAGTAAGTTAATAATAATATTTTCAAACACCATTTTTTTGTGCAAAATATTTATATGATTATTAGAAAGCGTCAATTAAGTAACAAACGACATTTATATATCAAACCACTATTAATACAACGAGTAGTATACTAACTCATAAATATACTAACTCATAATAGTAGGTTTAGAAATTATTTATCAAGATTTGACAATAGAAACTTGGACACCTAATAGCGTGTCAATTGAAAATTTTTAATTTGAAAAGCTAAACATAAGAAGACTCCAAATTACTTACTACCTAGTCAGTGACAGCTTTAATCATCATCTAGTGAGCTTCATAATAAGTTAGATTTATTCTTACACATACTTTATCCAAAGCTACGCGCTACAACTGTGTGTTCACTTTTTCTACGACAGCTGGCGGTTCAGTCAACTAAAGTGCATTTCCAGAGAAATGACTGATAAACTGCTATTTTGTTTTAAGCAGGATTAAAATCGTTTTACTAAACCTTCATTCATATAAATCATACCGGGAAATTCATCGTTTAATGTACAAATATATTCTTATAGATTGCTGTAGCTAAATTCTTGTTTCTTGGTTTGGTTTTAATCTTTCTAAGTTCTTTTAGTATTTCTATTCGTTATAAGCCGCTGTGATCCATAGTTTTCATGTTACTCGTTCAAACGATTACATTTGCACATCCAAATAGCGTTCAACAAACACATCTTTTATATTCAAAACATAACATGAAACAAGTAATTTCTAAGTACCTTTAAAACAGCTTGAACAATTTTCATGAAAGTGGGTATTTCCCCCGTCTTCGGGCACAAGAAAGCGATTTAGTTATAAGTTTCGATTTCGGAAAATAAAAATTTCTTCAGGAGATTAAAACCGGAGATAAATTTTGCTCTGTGCACGCAGACTAAGGAACGTGTCTGTAGCATAGGCTTGTTATGCTATTTGGGGAAAGCCTTACTATTGCAAACAACGCATTTGAGAGCCAATAAGGATCAAGAATTCATATGACATCACAACTTCAATGATTTTTGTTTCGGTGACAGCTCTGGTTCCGATAAGAAGATTTCTTTAATTCAGAATTGAAGGTTGTAGGAAATGTCTTCTGAGATAACACGTAAGTTTGTCCATTGTTGAGAAGAGCCGTTAATATGTATCAGCTCCACAAAAAGCACCGCTACTCTATATTAATAAATATTCTTTTCTCTATTAATAATAAATAAATCTATAAGGCATACTAGCAATAGCTATGCCTTGACTTTGGAGAAACACATCTAAAATGTTAAGTAAGAACATGTACTATTACGAAGTAATAATCTACTAATGATAAAGAATATATCTAAGGGAGATATTTACAACTAGAACAAAACAAAATATGCCTGATTATTATTCTTTTCCTTAACTAATTGACTTTGAATCGTCTTACAGTATTAATCTTAGGCTTCAATAAGTCACTGAATTCGATTCTGGAGACAAGAAATTCATATTCCGAAATCCAAAATGGCGGCAGGCCTGGAAAAGATATTAAAATAGCTTCGGATTCTGAAGTCGATAAGTTTGATTTGAAAACGGGAATTTCAATCCCGACATCCAGTATGGCGGAATACCAAAGTGATTTCATTACGAAAAAATCATCCGATTTGCGCGTGAAACCTCATATTTCTGGATTCTGAAGACCATTGAGTTTGATTTTGAAGTAAAAGCTTTTGAATTTGCTCAAGCCAGGACGGCCCATAACCCGAAACTTCTTGATTTTAAAACATCTTCCGATTTTCGTTAAATTTCATACCATGAGGGCTCTGAAGTATATTGTCAGGAGCTTCGTTTAGAAAAATACGTAAAATAAATGTTCAAATAATCCAAGAATGATTTTTTTTAAAATTTGAATTTCATTTATGGCCTTTAAACAATTGTTTAGGTTGGGAAACGTGTGTAGAGACTGTAACAGCCTAGTTGCTGTTCCATTTTTATATTTATTTTCTCCCCTTTTATTTTCTAGTCTCCGTTTGGTTTCCTTTCTGTGTGTTCTCCTCAGCTCATTCTCTTTGATTGGTTTTAGACTCTTTGAGCGTGTTCCGTTTGGATTTCTGCTTTGGATTTTTATCGTTATCCATCCAGGTTTTCGTTTGTCACGCAGCAATGACTTGGATCTAACGCTTGTCTTTGATTGGACCCTAGTCAATGCTTCGTGACTTGTTTTTTGCTGATTGGTGTGAATCAACCTTCTTCTCCGTTTGCTGGGGGAACTGCTCTCCCACGCCATGTTAGTTCAGTTCCAATTTTTAAAACGAGACGAATAGATGCATGGGCTTTCCGTCATCTGTACTTCCTAAGCCCTGTCTACGATTGGTAATTATAAACACCAAATTTAGTATCATTTTTCGATTTTGACTGTTTTCGTCCATACCGGAAAATATATTATTCGAAGTAAGAAGAATTAGAACCGATATAAGTGCTATCAGGACTTTTCAACATTTTTATTTCGAAATTTTCACCGTATTAAATTAATATTTTTGTTTTGAGATTATTTATCAATATGTACAGTATGTTCTAAATTTCAGTATGGGGCCGCTATTAACCGAATTCTTACATTACAAGTATCGGTTCGTTGGATTTTAATAATCATATGCCAATTTCTCGTCTCCAGTTTTCCAAATCTATTCAAAATTCCCGGTTAGCCATGTTTGACAGCTACCGCATATTTTCCTTACTTGATCAAATTAGCAACATGTCTGTTCGACTATTTTTGCGTACCGTTTCGATGTTAATAGTAAATTTTAAATTATTCGACATGGTTCGATAATTTTGGTTTCAACTCCAGCCACTATTATCCGATGAAAAAGTCATATTTTATAACAATATTTTGTATTTTCAAGATTTATTCAGAACGTCTTTTGTATAAGGTAGTAATCATCTGTAATGACGTCACACCATTAATAACGTTAAAGTGATTCTTTCTTTACCATGTATTTTGGACTAGAACTTCTTTCGTGTAAGTAATACTGTGCTAAAACTTTTGGAAATTATACAACAATATTTTGGGAATAATTTGTGAAAAAATCAACGAAATTTATTAATTATTATAGAAATTATGGACATTTATGTGTGACTACGTAACTTTCAGTTCTGCTTAATTCAATGTATACCAGCGATTCAAATTTGTTTGTTTTTACAATTCAACTGTAATTCTGTTCCGATTCTGATGAAACTATCATATCCGTAAACTTGCAATGTGTAAATTAATAGTAATAAATTGAAATTCTGAAATTTTTATATTTCTTCGAGAATATCTTGTGTTTATGTTCAGTCAACGTAGTATAGAAACCTCTCAGTTAACCAGGTACGATCTAAGGCATTAGTTGATAATCCTCATACAGTGTTTAGTAAGATTTATAATGTGCAGTGAGTTATTTAATGTTTGACTTGATATCTATTGGAAATTAGCTACAAATCGTTACGTGAAGTTGACAGCAATTGATACTCATTATTCCTGTGTTTCGATAAACCTATCGTATTGAGTGATGTGATTTTAATTAGATTAGATCGGTTCATAAATCCGTAGACCAGTGGTAGGATTCTTTCGCCAGCTGAGAAGTGATAACTTGGGAAAGGAACTATATATTGAATTTCTGGTTATTTCTGCGTTGACATATGAAGTGACTCCAGCATGTGATTTGTGTGAATAAATATTATTTGCATTTGTCCGTTATGACACTACGTTTGGATTGAGTTGCGACCGTCATTCGTTTGTGTTCGTTCGTCTTTATTTTAGGAATTGCGATTCCAGACTACAGGTGTGGGCCTTACTAAGGTAAAGGTAAGACATGGTCTTTTGCCACCCTGTAGACTTCGAAGTGAGTAAAGACACAGTATGAGTCACATATGAGTCGTTATGCGTATCATCGTTTGAGATTATTTCCCAAGTAAAGATTTGCGTTTTTCTTTCTTAATCTGTCGCTAATCTGAACCAGCTGGTACTTCGGAGTATGAACTGACGATCTAATTAAACGATTGGAGGTGTCGCCTTACCGGTATTTCCTCCCTCGATCTAAATTAATTTTTTTTACAGCGATCACAAGGATCTGGAATCCTCTTTCCCAGATATTCTTAAATCTGGAAGGCATTTCTGCGCCGCTCGTCTGGGGTGTAGAAAATGTTTGGAGCTAGAGGTTAGGTTAAATGCGTTGCGTGGGTACTCTAGGCTCCTGGCGACCCTATTTGTCTGTGTGATCCACTTTTGGGATCATTAGGTTGGGGACGTTACAGTTTTTTTGCGACTCCAGCCAGGATTGCCCAAAAACCTGTGTGTTACAAGACGATTTGGTAAAGAAGTCGGTAACGCCCTGGTTTCGAAGGTTTATTTAGGTGTTTTTTTTGTTTTTTTTTTGTTTAAAAAATAATAAACCTTTTCAGAGTATCAGGTTAAACCATCTTAGTATATATACTGTATATCATTCAGAATATGTATCCCGAAAGCAAACATTTGTTATGTTTACAGTTATACATTAAAACCTAAAATTATGTAAAAAGTGTGCTTTCTGTTTGCCTGCTATATATCTTTAAATATGAAAAACAGTAAATGAAAAATTATTGTAACAATGTGTGGAACTACCACAACAAAATTCATTAAATTTGTTTTTGAAATAAAAGAGCAAGACTAACTTCTGAAAAAAAGTGATAATTATATATATTTTGTTTTTAATTTTAGTTATAATGAAAATAATTATAAGAATTCATATTTATAAATATCCGTAATGATTATTAAAGTGATACATACTGAAAAACACACACACATTGTATAACTCAAAGCATCATATACACACACACCCATATGTAGATCGCTTAAGCATAAAACACTCCTGAAAGTTACTAAAAATACACATTCTGAGAACTGCTTTTAGCTTTCATGGTAGTATCATTATTGTGTGATAATCCATTTTACAGTATTTTTTTAACAATACATTGAAAGATAGTGTTTGTAGTAAAATTTATAAAAATGAATGGCCAGGAGAGAAAATGGAAACAATTACGTTTCCATTTCATCACACTATGTATCACCATTTTGGGTAAAATAAAAGGAATTAAACTCAACTATAGAACTTGACAAAAGAGTTAATAAATATTTCACCATATTCCGACTAGTCCACTGGACTTTATCAGGTAGTTCAAAAAAAATAAATAAAACTCACTTGAGAGGAAATGTCAAAAGGAATGGGGTCGGGGAAAGTCCCACAAGGTCAAAACATGCCCGAAAGTCGGTATGTGACGTCATCTGGTGATGGTGGAATTTAAAAGAACATGGATGGCGTCGAAGTGAACGGTACATGTAGTGGAATTTATTTATTTACCTTCAGAAGATTTGTCAATCGGCTCCTGGATACCACTTCATTGAATGCATAAAAAAAAATTAAATAAGGTTACGATGAAGGAGAAAAGTAATAAAGAAAAAGAATAAGAAATGAAATTACGAGTACAAAACATCATATGGAATTCTAATTTTGTTATACAGGTTATATTGTCTGCATAAACTAAACACTTATTTTGAATTTTATTTCATTTGGCAGATCGTTTATGTACAGATGAAAAATAAAGTCCTGGGATACTCCCGACTGAACATTATATTTAAACGATATTCATTGATTGTAGACAACATACTGTTTTCTTTTATTAAGTTAAGGTGAGACAAGTCTCATTAGTTGAGGAGACAATCCAAAATTTGATAGTTGCTTTAACAATATTTTTTTAAAAAAGCTAAAGGTGTGATACGCATCCCATTCCCAAGCTGCCAAGGAGTACCCTCTGATACTCAATTTAATAGGAATTTGAGTCACTTGAGTACACCCCAGAGCATGACTGATTTATTGTATCAAATGCTTTGGCAAAATCCACGTAAATTACATAAGCATTTATATGTTCATGAAATGGAGTATAGCTATCCTGTACAAGTATCCTAAACAGATGAGCCAGAACATACTCTGATGTCATGTTTGTTTACATTTCATCGTTACCAGGTGGCGCTACATGTCCTTCCTATCCCCGCCGTGTGATCGCCTTGATGCTCATGATCACACATCTGTTCACGTGTTCTCTGCAAGTGATATATTTTTTTTTAATTTGGTAACCCGACGACGTCTAGTGGATCTTACGAAATATTGTGGATTATCAAGGTTTTTAGAGTTGTCCCAGGTAAATTTGGTTCTGTTTTATTTTAAGAAAATAATTATAATTAAATAAAGAAGTTTAGTTAGCAATCGAATATTATGTTCAAAACTGGACTATCTCCAAAAGATCAACTTGTTCACTGATTCTTCAGCAACTACAGCAAGCATATGCCAAAGATGGAAATGCACAGATAGCTTCAATCTACAATGCAGCCCAATCATTGACATGCTTTGTTATACTGGATGAAGAACACAATCAGCCATGAAAGTGGATTTTCATTTCTTGGAGAAGGTTGGCTTTGCAAATACAGAAGATTTTCCCATCACATTAGAATCTGACAAGCAAACATATTGATGGGAAGAAAAAAGTTTCCCCTATTTTTCTTACGTCATGATTAGGATGTGAAAATATGTGCGCATGCAAATTTTGACAACTCGAGCGCAATTGGTTTTGGAAATATTGATGATATAATACTCAGGTTCTCGTCTGTGAATAGTGATAGAAAAGTGATGAAATACCATTATACTTTTAAATTGCTGAAAGAAATGTAAATTAAATACATAGTAATAGGTAGTGAGTGGAAGGTATATTCTTCATGGCCTGGAAACCCCCTACTTTATGTCGAAATAAAGATGGAAATAAAACCTAAATGCATACAAATTGTTCTTGATTATAGTGCCCTATCGATATGGATTTGTACGCATTTGTGTTCCATTTTCTCCGTGATTTCAAGGCGAAATAGATGTTTCCAGGCTATTACAGCATTACCCCATGCTAGCGTCTATACCCTTATCTCTCACAATATTACATTTACGGCAAGACTGAATGCAGAAACATATATTCCGTAAAATTCTAACCCATAATTACATATTACATGACTCTCTTCATATTTAAGAAAATCAATCCAGATTCAATATGGCGGACTTCAAGATGGTGGTCATGAAGAATATACCCTCCATAAGATAGCGCCTTCCACCCAGTACCCACTATATATTTGCTTTTGATTTTATCAGCCATTTAAAAGTATAATGGAATTTGGACACTTTTTTTTATTACTATCCACAGACATGTGACTATTGTATCATCAGTATTTCCAAACCCAATTGCGCTCGAGTTGCCAAAATTTGCATGCACACATATTTTAACATCCCAATCATGACGCAAGAGAAAAAAATCCCTTTCGATAGGCCTACAGGCTAAGGTAGTTCTCGAAGTTTTTTATTTTCAAAAATTCAAATCTCGCCTTATATGAGCGCTATCGAGAAACTGTTTATTGTTTTTTTATTATTATTATTCATTATTTATATATATATATATATATATATATATATATATATATATATATATATACTCGCTTTGTTTCGCTGGTAGCGCTGCCCCCAAACCCACGTAGGGGTTTGCCCCCAACTTCAGTGCTTTTGAGAGGATGCGCCTCCTTTATATTAACCAAAATCTCCCTGCAGCACACCACCACCATGGTATCCATCTGCATCCTCCCACGGGGGGCTGCGCCCCCAAAGGGGAGGTTTGCCCCATTTATTGTAACCTACTCTTGGTCATACACCTTCAAAGAAAATTTCGTTTCTCTACCTTCAATGAATTGGAAATTGGGCTTTTGGGGCGGCCATTTTGGATCCAAGCTGACTACTTTTTGAAAGTTTTCTTATATTGTCGTGACTTACTTGTGATGGTACATCTTCAAGTAAAATTTCATTTTTACAGCTCAAACGATGTGCAAAATGGGATTTTGGGCGGCCATTTTGGATCCTAGATGGCGACTATTCCCAAATGTGGTAATATTTCACTAAACTACTCGTCATAATGCACCTTTATGCCAAATTACGTTTCTCTGGTTCACACGGTTTGGAAAATGTTTTTTACGTCCTCCATTTTGGACCCAAGATGGCGTATTTTGATACATCATGTAATATTTTATTAACATACAAGTGATAATGTACCGTGTTACCAAATTTGATATTTCTAGCTGCAGCTGTTTAGGCTGTGTATTCTATACAACAATGGGTTCGGCGGCCATTTTGGATCCAAGATGGCGACTTTTTCAACATTTCGTAATATTTTCTTGAACTACTAGTGACAATACACCTTTATGCCAAATTTCGTATCTCTAGCTCAAACGATATGGAAAATATATTTCTTGCTTCCGCCATTTTTGATCCAAGATGGCGTCCTTGAATTCATTAGGTAACATTTTCGTAATCAAACAGTGATGTTTTACATTTATGCCAAATTTGACTTCAATAGCCCCAGCGGTTTAGGCTGTGTATTCTATACAATGGGTTAGGCGGCCATTTTGGATTCAAGATGGTGACCGATTTTGCTCATTAACGAATTTAACCGAGCTATTAAGCCTAGAAACAACATATAAAAATTTGGTTCAAATATCTTCAAAATTATGGCCACTAGCGTGTTAGTATATACTTTCATATCGTATCGATCTCAATAGGTATATTTTTCTTCGAAATCTACCTAAAAAATTATCTGGCAAGTCTGAAAAGGAAAATGGTGACGATTTTTTTTCTTCTTTTTGTTCTTCTTTTCCCTCTTACTGGTACACTGCAACATAATCACTCGATCGGTGGAATAATTTTGAGTTAAACTATAGCGTTGCCAACTAAGAGGTTCCCGTTGGTGCTACCTAAAGATGAATAAGATGTAGTTGGAAATCCGTTTCGAATACGGATGATACGTTTCCTTCTTTCTTTCCAAAATTCAGAAAAGTTCCTTAGCTTAGCACGGCGTTTTTCAAAAGAACTTATTTCCAACCAATGGAAGATGGAGATAAACATACTACCCCAGTCGTCATCAGTGAGACTTTATGATCAATTTGAGAATGAGGATGGCGTGGCATAAGTTGAAGGAGGGTCTCCGAAATCACTCTGCCACGACCTATAATTGTGTTCATAGAGTAGCGTGAGGTGAGGTTGCATCAGTTCCTTTACTAGGCTTGGTTTCCCTCTGTTTTCAACCTGGCGAAATCGTTAACGCCTTAGCTGTATTGGTGTCCTCAACATTAATACAGCAACTGTGGGGAAAAAAAATAATAGGGCAAGTTACCGTTTTCTAATAGTCTCAAGTGTGCGGCTTGGCAGATCTTCGTAGTACTAAGACCAATATTGATATGACAATATGGCAACACTGCACCACGGGCAGGAAACTGAAATTCACTGCGACTTGAGGGCAACCGCGAAACAAAAGATCAAGGATCAACTGATCGTGTGTTAATAGTTTGCTGAATTCGGGGAGTCATCAAAGTCAGCAAATAAAATTATCGATAACATAAGTTACCAACAGGACGTGAAATAAAATGATTTTTCTATGCTTGCAAAGGAAGACTTCTGAAATTTAGTGTTTAGCACTTAATGAACTAAAATACTTATTAAGTGAACCTTTCAATATGCCATGAAATTAAATTTGTCAGCCATTTGTTTAAATCACACAGCACATTTACGGTGACGAGCTAGTCTTTTCTGCCAATATCTGAATTTTATCACATCGTAGAGTCAAAAAATTACATCCATATTAATCATTACGGATACTCGCAGATGTATTATTCTATATTCCGGTGAGAGTTCATCTAAAGCAGCGTTTCTCAACCTGTGGTCCCCGAGGATGGGACAGGTGGTCCGAAGCCAGACTTAAAAATGTAATTCTAAGAGATGATTCATTTTAACTTAGTGGTCCATGCCTTCACAAGTTAGTGGGTCGTAGAATTGTTTCAAACATATTACTGATACTTGGATTTAAAAAGGTTTGAGAAACGCTAAATTAAAACAACCTTAAAAGGCGTTTGATTAATAATATTTTCTGCATACAAACTCTCCTGGTTTATCTCAAGTACTTTACCAGCCATTACTTTGACGTAATGATCAAAGTGATCCTCCGGAGCTGTTGCACATTGGAATATAGATGCACGTTTCTAGCCAAGATGATTCTGTATCAGTACTTTTCAGTTTCCTCTTTTCTGTAAGGGCAAAAATATGTCACATTTACCAGACTGTAGTGTAGATACTATTTGACTATTTAAAAACTTTATAATGCTGTTTTCCTGATCCGTGATTGAATATAAACTTGCCATTTTATTTCCCAAACTTGTTAAAGATGTGAAATATTCCTTTAAGCTGCTAATCACCATATTAGCGAATTTTTTTTGTCCGTTATAAAAATTTGCAATGTCAATGTAGTACAACACTGTCAACCAGCTGCCATTACATTTTATTTAACTTTTAATAGCTACGGTATTGATACAAATCAACTCCTCAGAATGTAATTGAGAAGTTTGATGGAATAAAGGCGTAAGCGAGGTTACGCCCTTTTCCCATCAAATGCATAAATAGCTCTGTCAAAATTTCAACTCAATATCTGGATTCTAGAGGTAAGTACAGCTGTTTGAATCAGATGCGATGTCAGCCAAAACAGAGTAGCGTGAAAGCATAGTATCCTTTATCAGTTGCTAAGACCCTTTCTGTGCAGCCAAAAGCTGTTCGTTTCCCTCCAAAAAACAAAGTACAGTTGTGTGCCGTACTAACTGCAAATATAAGTGACTTAAGCAGTTCAGAATCTGGAGGTGATGACTTTTCACATAACAGTGACAGTGACTAAAAGAAACAGTGCACTGAAATCAGTTTCAAATATTATTCTTGTTATATATTCTCGTAATACATTATACTTCTAAAAATCAATAGAAAACCACCGTTTAGTATACTCCTCAATTTTCACATTGTTTTTACAGTTGGAATGTGATCGATAAATACATTTATTTACTTGCTGGTATTGGTACAGGCTTGTAGCCAAGGAGGACTATGGACCCCGGTGCCCTTCTAATTCTCCAGACTTTTTTTTGTTTGCAAATGTTAACAAGTTTTGTCCAGGGTGGGTTTTTATTGTATACATAGTCCAAGGCCATTTACGCTTACTCTTAGAGGAACTACTGCGGTTTTGATGGAGGATAGTATCTAGTGAAATCCGATTATAATAAATTTTGGTTTAACTGAGTCTTTACTTGTAATCCTTTCCCGTGTCCATGTTGAGATGCTTTAATATAGTTTAATGATTAAGGATAATTTTAATGGTTAAACATAAACTGAACGTTTCGAGAGATCTCCTCCTACAATTTCTGGTACGCCATGTAGAACCAAACACCATCTTCTGCTTTATTGCTCCCGTGCATCAATGCAATCGCTTTAACTGAGAATTTTGAGACAGTGGATTCGAAACTTCATTTCTCATCCATTTCAGTTCTTCAGAGATTTGAAGGAGCTAATGGTGCATTTCTTGGGAAGTTTGTGGTTCTGTTTCTTTGTTTTCTTTTGTTTTTTTCGGGATGCTGATGCTGGTGGTGATACTGATTGCAACACTGTAGTAAGTTATTTTCCAGTCTGGAGACGTTGTCCTCCATTTTTTGTTTTTGACTGTTTCTATGGATTAGTCTGTACCATTTTTATGCTGGGTAGTCATGAATTTCCTCTTTTATGGAGATGTCAAGAATTGGAAAATGTGTATGCATGGAGTTTGAAAGATTAATCTTTTACTGTATAATCTTGTATAATTTATCTTGTAAAAAATTCATTTTAATCTTGCAAGAAAAGAACTTGTAAAAATATTTATTTTTCCATGGACATAATCCACAGATGAATGTACTTTTTTACTTCAACCGTAAAAAAGAAAACCAAACATTTATACGCATTTTAAAAAAAACACTATTTCCGAACCCACACAAGTTTTGAAAACAAGTCCTCTATTTTATTACCCCAGTTTAGATGACATGTTCTACCCTAATCTTACAAGTTAGACCATTAGAGTGAATGATTTACTTCTGTAACTGTCTTTTAATTTAATTGTCTTTTACTTGAACGATTTTATTCTATATATGAAATTTCATAAATACGAGAGCTTATGTTTAGAATAAAAGAAAGAATTGGCGAGAGAAGCGAAATGTTCTAGTTTTAAAGTGGTAAATATTATTTTTAAATGTGTGAAGTTAGTAAGTACAGATATATTTTAGGTCATTTAGTACTTTTGTTTTTAATTTTTATTATAACGGTGCTTGAGATACTCTATAGGTGGTGAAGTGAATTAATGGAATTTCAGCGATTCTTTATGATGTCGAAATGAATCCCTAGAAGTAAGTAGCCTACCAACCCCCTACCATGTACCGAAATATGTACTGTATTAGTAAAGCGAAGGTTGAAAATGCATTGTTAACCCAATCTTTGGTGTTTTCAGAGCGTATAATACAAAATAATAATCTAACCTGACTTTACCTACTTCCTTGAAGTGTGTAAAATTCTGAAAATGCTTATTTTATTAAAACGAAAAAATCTAACCTGACTTGACTTAACTCATTTCCGTAAATTTTATTGGATTGGAAAGGTCTTGGCTATACTAACTCGGAGCCTTTGAAACCACTATAAAAATTAAAGTGAGTCAATGTTGCCAACCTACTTTTTTAAATTGAATCATTCAAAATTGTTTTCATTTCATTCGATCAAAATTGGCACAAATTTTATTAGAATTAATAGAAAAATACTGTGGGTGCCCCTGTCTTCAAGCACTCAAGTTTTCAGTGTTACAACCCACTTTAGAATATTAATTTTTCAAATTGGTTCCATATCGTTTCATGTACCCGCATCAAACTTGACTTAACCATTAGTCGACATAATAGAAAAATATTGTGAGTCTCACCGTCCCCAAGTATCACAGTTGTCAGTGTTGCCAACGTGTAGGTACGATAAAATTAAAATTATTTATTTGCCTTATATCTGTAGCAGAGAGCAATCTCTAGTTACTACAGGCTTTACAGAGTACCAAGATATACCGTTTTTCGAACATGGTATTAAAATACAAAATATAAAAAATATTTCCTAAAACTGGAAAGTTACAAAATGAAAGTTAGAAGAAAGTAACCCCAAAAATATGAAAGATAGATATAAAAACAAGAGAAGAGCTAAAAGTATTAAAAAATAATGATAACAAAGATAAAGCGTACATTGCAGAAAAAAAATAAGAGAAAATTTACTCAGAAGATATACAAGGAATTCAATTTTCAACGATTGTATACAAATTTCAAAAGAATCTTAAAATTACTTTGTGCAATATTTTTACTTAAAAATAACACAGTTTGCTAATAAACTCATTCCTTTGTGCAATGCTGTTTTGCTTTTTATGCAAATTCTGACCATGGGGGACTTCAATCACTATTTTTTTAGATCTTCTTGAAGTATGTGACAGCTGTATTCGTCAAGTACTTCGATAAACAATTTCACGTGACCTGCAAATAATAATAATAATCATTTGGAATACTTTATCTCCAAAGGTATAAATAATTGAAAAAGTAGTGGCTTCAGGTTTGAACCTTGGGATATTCCTGATGAAGCCTCATAATGGCTAGAATTCGATATTTGATATGAAACGTACTGCTTCCTATAGGATAAATATGATCTCATTAATTTGATCAATCTTGTAGAGAAACCATAAATAACAAAGTATGATTAAGTTTGTCAAATGCCTTTCAAAAATCTAAATATTGTTAACGATGCATGCATTTATGGGAGGAATAAGAATTACTCAATGAACAAATGAAAACCCAATATCATACAGCGCCGAACCAAAATTAAACAAGGCTCACCAGTAACTCCTCCTCCCACAGTCTGTCTCCAGACGGATTTAAGGAGAAGCTTTTCATCTCTGATCTCGCTACAATTTCGTTGCAAATAATCCCAAAGGAAGGATGAGGAGAGACTCAAGAACTAATTGAAAAAAATCAAGGGATTCAATAAAATCACAAACTTTATTACAGCAAGATTTTTACTCCATTCAGCAGAAAGACCACCTGCTCAACTTTGTAGTTATCTAACTTATTCTGATTCAATTTCAAATGGTGCTCAAGAAACCGGGTTCTAGAATTCATATCGAAATGAGATCACTTGCAAAATTATGCATTACTAGTTCAGCATTAACTTCAGAAGATATCGAGGGTTCACACTGCACAACCACTCCAAAATCTTTACTTTACCACTTCTGAAAGTTTCAGTGCTTTCAGAAGCCTCCTCAAAATCTTTCCAACGAATTTTCGGTTTATATCGCAATTTCGACAATTTACTTTATTTAGTTATCTTAAGCTTAATTAACTTTCACTAGATTTTATTTAGTTATCTTAAGCTTAATTAACTTTCACTAGATTTTATTTAGTCAGCAATATTTACTAAGGTGACCCAATCTCTCAATTTACCAGTTGAATGAACTCTAATCACGTTTTTAATGTGGGGGAAATTCGAAAGAAATAATTTAAATCACCTTTATTTAGTCTTTGCAGAACATTCAATCATTCTCCACCACTACAATACCGTTTTTTACTCGAATTAGAAATTATTTAATTAATTTTATTTCAAATCAATTAAAGTTATTTTACCTGAACTCGATTTAACAAATTGACTCCACAAGAATTACATTAAAATTTGCGTCAGTTAGCAAAAACTCCTGATATTGCATTTCCCGCCACCCCCACCCCACCCCACCCCCCAAAAATGTTATTCAACAAGTTTCACTTTAATTCCGGCTCTAAATAAATTAGATTAATATTTAACGGAACTTTATATCCAAAGGAATTAATTACACCTCAACAGCAAGGCAAATGAAGTCGCAATCTGCTCCCACATTAGATACACTTTTATACTAGTTTCGATTAAGCAACTCCCAGAGACAAAAGTTTGTCAATTTAGGTAATTAAATGGAACGCGTGCACTTGCGAATTATTAGTTCTTAATTTAACAAATTATTTTTACTTTCACCTGAGTTTAATTTCAGCAGAACTCGATTGTTTAATTATCTAGATCACTCTCATCGCCTTGTTATCGATCATGACGTTTTAGAATTCAGAAAGACGTTTTAGCACGACTTCCAATTATTTAATTCTAATTATTTGAACAACGAAACTCCGCTTTTATACTTCCAAAAGTTATTTAATTACACGACGCAATGTCACAACACCTCTCCATTCCACTCCATTACGCCGTTTCGAGGTCAGCAGCAAAAATCAGAAGGTACTCCATGGTCCATACCAGGGCTGAGTTGCAAGACCATCGAGCTCTACATAATACTGGAGTGACTACTTAGTGTTAAAGATAGACGCCAGAGCAAACTTTTAAACTTGTTTGTCCACTTCCAGTCTAATCCAATGTGGATCAAATTTTCATTTCTAACTCAGTTTTTATACGCTTCTTATCGCTGTGCAGCCCGTTTTTTGATTTAAGTAGTCACTCCAGTATTAAGTTGGATGGTATGCTAAAGACTTGCAACCCAGCGCAGAAATCCAAGTGTTACTTTCCGGGAAACACACAAAATCATCAGTACTGCTACAGTAACTAGTAGCGCCTCCAACCGTTAACTCATAGAATTATTTAGAGTAGGAAAGCAAGCGAGGCTCTGCATCAAGGTGACCTCTATTCCAAGCAAGACAAACCATTTCAAGAACCTGATTGATTGAGCGCATCAAGGAAAAAGACACTTAATTTTTAACTTTCATGAAAGAACAAAGATTCGTAGTGAATTAGATAACTACACTACAATATATAGCATTGACAGAACGGTTTGTATTTAAACATTAAGCACTAAATAGAGTGAAAATTGACAAATTACTTGTGGTTGATCTATACTTATAGAAACCGCGTTGAAATTGTGAAATTAATAATTTAACAGGAGAAAACATTTTCTCGAATAAAATTGAACCAAATAGTTTAGCAGGGGTACGTAAAATAGATAGTGGTCTGTAATTTTCCAAGTTTGCTTTATTACCAGACTTAAATATTGGTTTGATACACTCTACTTATCTTCCATTGATTCGGGAATATGGATGTTTATATTACTAAGTTAAAATAAATAACAAAGGTGTTGCTAACAAACAGTTCACTAAGCAAAGGTAAAATAAAATAATGGCTGAGCAAAGCACTACAATTTATTTTAAAAAATTAAAATTTTTGTAAACGTTTTCGCCGACTACCAAAACACTCGGCTTCCTCAGACACACTAAATCGTATACACAACACAACCTCCAGTGAGACAGTTCCGTGGTTCCTGATTGGCTCTTATCAGAAATTCCCAGCCAATTCCGTACCGACTACAAAAAGTGAATGTTTAATTACCCCCCCCCCCTCTCTTGCCCCTACTACCTTTATCTTACAAAATCAAATTAAGCCCTTTTCCTCTTCCTTCTTGTACAAACTATTTAAATAAGAAAATAAAATAAAAAATAAAATAGAAACTAAATAAAATAAAAGTGTTTTGGTAGTCGGTGAAAACGTTTACAAAAATTTTAATTTTTTTAAATAAATTGTAGTGCTTTGCTCAGCCATTATTTTATTTTACCTTTGGTATATAAAAGCAAAGCTTTCGTATGGAGAATTTCACTAAGCACTACACGCTTTAAATATGTATATTGGAATTCCATCAGGACCACAAGTTCGACTGGATGTTAACTTCTTCTCTTCAATTACATAATCGCTTTTAGTTATTTCCTTTATATCGAAATTATAATAAATGCGGAAGTCATTGCTTCCATCCAGGTATAACTTCATCGGATGTTTTATCATTATATATCTGTGTAATCTTGATATCGAGAAAATTGAATTATAAGATTTTGTGTTGATACCCAGAAACTAAATTATCAGAAAAAAAATTACACACACAATAAGTTAAGATTATTTATGAACCTACAAAATTATAATGTAAGTACGTTTGAAACCGAAGTCTAATGGGCAACCAATATTATTATATATATTTAAAAAAAAAAGAAGTTAAAAAGCTCTGTTTTACACACAAAAGCAGTGTTTGTAGGCACACAAAAAACAATCAAGTACGTACACTCTTTTATCTGAAATGATTCTCGATTTTAATTTTAGTCTCATCCCTTCTTCCTTTCATTTTATTTTCATCCCACCCCCCACCCCACCCCCGCAGTCACAAATCCTTTTTTCTTCTAGCTTGACTTAATTCTGCAGCTTTTTTCACTCTCGTATTTGAACACTTTTGAGTCTCTTGTTCTCCTTTTCCACCACTTCTTTTTTCCCCCTCTATCCTCTCGCTACACTGTCATCACTTTAACTACAACACTTTTTTTTCTTTTTTTCTTTTCCTGTGTTGTATGGTTTGTTGTATTTTCTCCTTCCTCACGTTGTTCATAATCAACATAATATGCGTATACATCTTCGATTTCGTGGGATATTTGTAAGCCCTCATAGAAATGGTGGCAAAAAGGTGAGGTGAATTGAAGGTCTAAAAGATCAGCCCTTTTCCTATCTGAAATCAGCTTAAGTTCTTTTGTATCTTACTTGTGGATCCAAACAATCAGCATTCTTTCCTCTTCTTTTGAAACTGACAGTCCTGAATGACTCCTCTTCATCCAGTGATGTTCTTTAAAATACCATACTAGGTTCTTTTTTTTCTTTACTAAAGCCACTTCACTTGTCTCCAGACGAAAAGATTGCCATCTAAATCTTGTTTCTGTTGCTGGAGATTACCTTTGAGTAGCGATGTAAAATCCAGAAAATTATCCTGGTCAACGCTTTTACTACAAATAGAGTTTTCTTGCCTACTTGTCCAATTAGCTGGGTCTAATTGTGAGGATATTCAATGGTCTCATTCTGTTGCTTTCTCTTTTTCTCAATTAGAACGTGCGAGGTAAAGCGTGATATCTACTAGCGAAGGACACATTTTACCCTGTTATACTAAGGACTAATTTCTCTTAACACCTAGCGACATAGAGGATTGCGGATGGAATTTGACTTACTCTCTTATTCCCACGTGAAGCTCTTTGAGAGTTCTACTTGGTTATAGTGATAGCTCATTTTTGCCACTTTTGTGGACTTCACATACTTGAAACAAAAATATATTACTGAATACACTTGTAAACCCATCCAAAATTTCCTGATTATCTATCTAAAAAAAATAAAATGTAATTAATAAACAAATATTTTAGAGATCTTTATTCAAATTTAGATTAATTGATTGTTGTAACGTAAATTTTATGTAAAATAAGTAACGTATGGATGCTGATACTACTACTAACAATAGTAACGGTATTTAGTTATATTATTAATAGTAGTAGTTGTAGTAATCGTATTAACAATAGTTGTATTATTATTATTATTAGTAGTAGTAGTAGTTGTTGTTGTAATAGTAGTCTAATAGTATTTGTAGTAGTAGTAGTATTAAAACTATTAGTATTACCAACGTATTTTACTTACCCCGCACCAACGGGTGGGAACTTTAGCTACTTTCGTAATAATGTACCTTTATATTAAATATCAGTTGGATAATTGTTTTTCTTCCTCCTTTTTATGAAAATATCTCCAGAATTGGTCAACTTCAATATCCACGTTACTCTGAATTTCAAGTATGTAGTTTTTGTATGCATTATTGTATGTATGGAAGTTAATTTTTCAATTAGTTTCCGTACCGTAAAATGTATCCGCACCAAACTTACTATAAACATTATTCAATACAATAGAAAAATACTGAAGGCGTGCCCCTCACTAAACATCCCCGTTGTCAGTGTTGCCAACCTATTTTATAAAATGTATGTTTGTGTGTCTGAGATACTATTAACGGACCGAACGAAGCCTTCGCGACTGCAGCTCTAATTTGTTAAGTTAAGATCTTACATTTCGAAAATAACGTCAAAACTATTTTAAGGAATATATTATAATTATTTTCCGCCACACAGTCCAGTTCTTAACTCAAGAATTAAGATAGTCTTTTTTTAAAAAACGACCAACACAAAGGCACGTTAAAAGAGGCTGTTAGAATTGAAAGTTTAGTCAATTTTCGATTAAACTGAAATAAAGTTAAGTATTTTCTTTTGCATCTTGCTTTATTTACTTATCGAGTACTCCAGTATTTTTAATTAAAACTCACTGGTGTGGGATAATATTTAATAAATTCTACAACCAATCAATCCACATAGTTCATTGTATAAACATTTTTTTCACAATACGAGAATCATTTAGAAAGTTCGTGGCATCAGAACTAAAGAGTATAATTTTCAAAATATCTTTATTTTTAATATCCTTACAAGCAAACATACTGATAAGGCAGAAAAAAAGTTTCCAAACTTTCTTTTTCCATCGCGGTTAGAAGGTCAAATTATGTACACATCCAAATTTTGGCAACTCGAGCGCTGTTACTTTGGGAGATATCGATGGTATAATAGTCAGATTCTTGTTTCTGTACAGTGAAGAAAAAGTGTGAAAACACCCTGATATTTGCAAAATGCTGAAGGAGATGGAAAGCAAATGCATAGTAATGGATACTGGGTGGAAGATGTTACATGTTTGAGCAATATGTTGTCTCATCAGCTAAATCTGTGAAGTAACCAGCATTTTTATGTCACCAACTATCGTTTTTAAAACAATAGCAGCACTACACTCAATAGTTTCATTTTGAATATTTTTTACTAGTATATTTAGCACTTTTAGAAGCATTTTGTAAGTGTTCTTTCAAATGTTAGGTTCCCAGCTTCACAGCAAAAGCTCAAAAGATTTCTAAAAATTCCCTCTGACGGATTCACTGCTACTTGATTTAATTCACCATCGTCACAAGCACCCTGCAAAAAAAAAGTACTATTTTTATGATTGGAGTTTTCTTTTTTTCCTGTTCTTAAGGATTTGTGCCTTACGCCAACTGTCTAACTGCTCAAGTATATTAATTTTCATTCTGTTTAATAACCATGTTTACTTTGTTTACGTTTGATGAAAGCATTTATTTGTGTACTTCTTAGGGTGAGTCCACATTAGGTCAAATTAATGTGCTTGCACATGTTGGTGATGACTGTCTCAAAATGAAAATTATAGGTCGTTTTTTTTTCCCACTCCGGATTTTGAAAACAGAATAAAGGACAAAGAGAACGTATTCGGGCAATTACTTACTGTAGAAATGACTATATTTTATGGCACAATGCACTACGATAGGTTTAAACACACACAAAAGAAAAGAAACATCTAATGATTTACATGTGCTGTCTTAATGGATTTACAATATTACTGCTAACACTGTTCATAGTTGTCAGATACTATAATTAAGTTCATTGTATGTACATATTTTTATATTCAACCAGATGTTCTCACACAGCATGAAATATTTCCCATACATTTTAAAAACATTTTCATTATTTTAGAAACAGTGAAAAATAAATTTAAAAAACATTTTTGTATATATTTCCTTTCATACTAACAAAAATTTTAACGTCAGGAGTTTATTTTATAAATATTTCCATCAGTTATACTTTTTCTAAAAAAGAAAAAGAAACACATAGATCACATTTCTGTATATATTCCAGCATTGTTTTAAGCTTTTGCTGGAAATGTGCGTTAAAAAAAAAGTACATGCACATATTTTGTCAACATGTTTAATGACACTTTTCATAAACCTATGTTTAACAACATTAGACTATTTTGAAGTTTATGGACTCAAAATTTCGTGGATTATTCACAAAGCAACACTGTAACAGTGATAATAGAAACATTGCAAAATGATTGAGACAGCATTTATAATCAATTTCGGGTCTTTTACATGTGTTTGTGTGTTTAAGTGTACTGTAATGCATTGTGCTAACAAATATATTAAGTTTTGCAGTAAGTAATGACGCGTGTATATTCTCTTTGCCTCGTTTTCTGTTTTCAAAGTTCGGAAGAGCAAAGAAATGACCGATAATTTCGCTGTTTCTGCCAGCATTTTTTTTTTTTTTTTTACAAGCGGTTTTAGTTTTTGGTGTTAACCTTCAAAGGAGCAAAACAAAACGTATTACCTACAAAACAATCCACCTAGCTTATGGTTGTAAGTTATGAAAGGGTATTTTTCAAACCATTTTCTATTAAGAGATCAATTACGTCCAATAGAATCTCTATAGGTTTCTCTATAGGTTGTGAATTGATAATCGGACCCATAGATTAACTAATAAATTATACTACAGTTCGGTAATTATTCCAGGGCTGAATTACTGCAATAAACATTAGTATCTAATTCACTATAAATTTTATTTTTTGAATGCCTGAGTCACTGGCCACATCAATTCGTATTTCAGCACTTGTAGTCATGCACTGATCTGTTAATGTAGAACAATGAATGCTAACATCTTAGACAATATCATCGTTTTGCCCTGCGGGAAGTTTCTCACTAAAATCGGTCTCTTTATTTTCCTTTTCCTTGTGAACACAAAACAACTGCCACACAAACAAAGTAACATCCTTTACCTCCGAACGGAAGACTTACTCTTTAACAGCCTTGCCAGATCGAAAAATATTCATAGCAAGACGAGTGTCAGTGTTGCTACATGAAACTAAAAAATACTTGATATTTCTTTTCACTTATAAACTAATATTATAACAGTATTAAGAATGCTATATAGAAATGCAACGAAAATAATATATTCTTGTAGCAACTGATTCAATATTGTACTTGATTTACAACGTGATAGTGAAACTTTGATTCGCAAAACTTGTTCCTAAAATGTTTTCAGCAGGGCTCGAAATGGACGGGAGCAAACCAGAACGCTGTTCCTGTTCGTGAATATCTGGAATCTTCTTGTTCCGTCTCGTCAGAAATGGCAACGGACCGTTCCGGTTCGTTCAATATTATTTGAGATATTTCTGACTAGAGATGTGTAGTTCGCGAACCAACCATTCTTAAACTATTCTGCCCATTCTTAACAGTTTGAGATAGTTCACTGTTTTTGCACTGAATGGTTCAGCCGTAAACTACTTCTAAACGACAAGGAAAAGGCTGTCTATCTCGCACATAGCACAACAGAAATTCCACATAAATCAGAAAATCTGAATATAGTTCAAACAAGCGCCCGCTCGTTCAAACTTAACGAAATCCGATACTTTGTGGATATCGCGGATGTGGACAAGCAGGGATGTGAAGTAGATGAAGTCAAGAATTCTTTGTTGACAACAAATGCGTGGAACCCGCAAAAAAGCAATCACAGTTGACTTTCATTTCGTCTTCCATCCCACCCTCTGTGTACAAGTCTGTTATTTTCCTCTTCCACATTAACATTTCTCTTCCCATTATCCATTACCCAAAGGTACACCTTGCTCGTTAGTAAGTTAGAGACAAGTGCGGAACACTGAAACTGCAACCAGCACCCTTCTGTAGTATTTCCTTTCTCCTTGAATTCTTTTTCTTAGTGCTTTTCTGACGTCTTTTCTTCTTTGCCTCGGTTAACTTTTTTAAAAATCACTCAAACAATAAATCCAATACTTGATCATATGTAAAATATCAAAAGATAAATACTTATTTTCACAATATGAGTGATTATGGAAGCATCTTTCACTTGCACAATTAGAGCTTTTTTAAATAAGTGTTAAGACAAAGTACCGGGTTATCCCATAAGTAATGCCGTATATGCGATGATCGCTGCAATGACGCCATCTCACGTACGAATAGTGAAGTAGATGGAACGTGCCATAGCTGAATTATATAGGCACTTTATTGTGCAAAAGTGTGTAGGAGAACGGCCTACTCCACGTTTTGGAAGTGTGGCTTGTGTTCGATCATGGCAGTGTCGGAGGACCAAACACGGCATGTCATGCTGTATGAATTTCACCACGTACATCCAGCCAGCGCAGCGGCACGAAACATCAATGGCGTGTATGGTCAGGCTGCTATGGATATGTGAAAGTGCCAGAGGTTTCGGTCTACGGACACCAGCCTCATCGATAAGCCACGAGAAGGGAGACATGTATAGCTGGACAAAGATGCCCTGCGAGGAGCGGTGGAGGTAAATCCAATGGAAACTGTATGAAGAACTGGCCAGTGAACTCCATGTCACGCATTCGACCGTTCATTGTAATCTGGAGGACCTTGGATACGTGTCGAAACTCGAAAATGTGTACCCCACACGTTAACGCCTCGACAAAAGCAGCAGTGAATTGACATCTAGAGTTTCCTGCTCACCCGTCACCGCAAGCGGCAGTGGGGACCTAAAAGGGGCACAGAAACGGTGCCAAAATAGGATCTCCACCCCTGCAAAGTGATGTTGAGTGTTTAGTGGGATATCCGTTGAGTAATCCATTTTGAGCTCTTGTCAAGTAACCAGACCATCAACACAGGTGATGTTCTACGTGCCTACTATCAGCATCTTGAACGTCTACGGACTAAACGTCCTGCTCTGGTAAATCGTAACGGTGTGCTCATCCACGGTGATAACGCGCGCCCACACACGGCAATAAGGACCTGTGCTAACATAAGATCAAGGAATGTGGCTGGGAGAAACTCCCCCACCCGGCGTATTCACCAGATCTTGCACCAACAGACCTGTCTTTTTCGCAATCTGCAAAACCACCTTTCCGGGAAAATACTCCTAAATGAGGATGACCTGTGACAAACAGTGACCCAGGTAAGTTATCGTTCTTTTCCTCACGGTGCAAAAATACGACATTACTTATGAGATAAGCTGATACGAAGTATATTTGATCTCAGATTCATAAAAATATGGCCGATGAAAAACCTTTTCAACGTCACAAAGATCTGCAATATGCCAATACTGAGCTAATATAGTGTACACGTGGAAAGCACAATATCTATTTTAAATCTCTGTAGAATAGAGATTTCATTTTGTTATATTGTGCTACATATTGAACTTAGAAAGTGGCCAATGTTTGAACCTAAGTTTACATTTAATTCAAAATTTTCCCCCTGATTGACATTCAAGATTTGTGTCTGTTCAAATTTTAGAAAGATCGTCAGAAGAGTCGAATCTAATTTCTTTTGTCATTTGATGTTTACGTAAATATTTTAACTACTAATCGCAATACAGCGTATTATTTGATCACTCGTTAGTCTCGTTGCTGCAAATAGGGATCGTTCATTTATTACTTCAGTCCATTTTTACTCGTTTTAGATCCCCTTCCACCCCTTGTAAGCGAAATTAAGCTCATGTCCTATTTCTACCACATGGAAGATCATAGAAAATAACCAAACCTTGAACCCCCTCGGTGCTAACGTAATACTGAATGATCCCTAATCATACGCAAAAGACAATACCATACAACGAAAGTCAACCGTTCCGTTTCGTGAAAATTTCCATTTCGAGCACTGTTTTTCAGTAATAAGTTTTTGTACAGTTGAGTAAGAGGGGGGTGGGGGTGCACGTTCACCCCTGCTGGATCAAGTCATGATACCTATCTGAAGGCATCGTCTCCTTACTTGCTTTTGTTTAGATCCTAGCGTGTTAAAGGATGAGTACAAATAGTACCATAGTGAAGATTCTAACATCACCATATACAAAACTAACAATGTAAATCAAGGTATCTAAACCCAAATCTGAAGTAAGTTTCTCTTCTCCTACTTTTGTTGAACACCCTTAGCCGGCCCAAAGAATGTTGCAGACGGAGAGACGGTGAAACTAAATGAGGGTAAATAAAATGGGTTCCATCAGAAGCTTCAAATCATTCCTTTGTTTGAGGCAAAACCCAAGTCGATATTGTCGTAGTCACAAAAATGGACAAAATACACGTTAAGCAGAGAGAGAGAGAAAGAGAGAGAGAGACATTAGGTGAACATTTATCCGATGTGCCGAATCACTAAAAGATGTTATGAATAATATTAAATATAGTTACTTCTTAATACTTCTTATCTATCAAATTGTAAACATTTATCACCTTTTCTTGGCAACAGTGCTTCAACTTCATAAGTTCTCTGAATGTAGTTTGCGAACTATCCACTAGGGTAAGTAAGGCAGTGTTTTGTGACTCTATCTGTAGCCACTCTGTGAACTACATGCTCCGATGAGATGAGTGCACGTTTGGCAAGAGATTTTAAAACAGTTTTATTCGAAACAGTAAGTTTAAAGATTTACCTCACAACCTGGCAACACCTAGATTTAAAGATTTACCTGGCTACTTACTCATATCTGTAATGTTATTTTTATCATTGCACGAAATCTCAATGCTGCTCCTGTAAATGCAAACCTAGAGTTCAAACTTTCAGAGCAGAAAGTTTATAACCATTTAAAGAGTTCAACCTGTACCAATTGTCTGTTTTCTCTTTTGTTCATTGTTGAAAGAACTTCACTGTTATTGGCTTGGATGTTCACAACAATAATCAAGCAATCTCAACAATGAACGGAAAGAAAATTGAAAATCGGCACGGATTGAACTCTTGAAATTGTTGTCAATTTCCTTCTCTAAAAGGTTGAACTCTCCAGGTTTACATTTGCAGGAGCAGCATTGCGATTTCGTGCAACGAGAACAATGTGCCTCCATCTAACGTTAGAGATAATTTGCTTTACACTAACCTTAAACGAAATTGAAGTTGAGAGGAAGAACAGGATAAGTAAAAGAAAAAAAACTTTTTCTTTCAGAAAATTGTAAAGAATTCCCTGCCTTTTATCGATTTCTTGTTGCTGTTCTACGGTATAGATTGGACTGTTTGTAATTTCAAACCTTTGAACAAACTATTTTTATCACTAGACAGTCGCAAAGAACATCTCACAAGCAGGATTACCAGATTGGGTGAAAAGTAGCGAATTGGGCTACCAATGTCGATTTGGCTACCGATTTTTGGATTTAAGCGACTTTTGACATTTTGGGCTACTAGTAAATCTTGTATTTAACTTGGATGGACCGAAATATTGCTACTTTTTCTTAATGCACTTGGCTATTATTAAGTATTGAAGTACCGGTATACGCTCATTTTCCTCTTGCAGGAAAACAAACGATAAAACGATTCTTTCAGAAATCATGCCCGAGTGTGGTGTTTCCACGGATTTTCTTCAGTCCTACCGGGTCAATGTCGAGATAGTACCTTAAAAACTAGTCTGGCCGTTATATATTGGGCTACTGGCAGTTGAAATTCGCTACTTTTTACCACTTCATAGGTTACGTTTTGCCTTGGACATCTGACAACTCTGCTCACAACGTGAATTTTAAGAATGTATGGTTTGCGAAATTGCAGATCGTACTAGACTTAATGAATCCTGATCATGAATCCTGATCGACTCATATGGTGCTATGATGGCGAGTGCAGAGTAGTTGTAGGCCTACTTATCCGTAAAGCAACAAATATTGTTCATTTTCTGTCGGAATAGCCTTTGCAATATAGGCTCTGTGAAATCAGCTGAGAATATAATGAGAAGGTAGGAGAAACCATATTTAGACTAATTTACTGAATTTGTACAAGCTGACTCATCAGGCATTTTCAATCCCATTCCTCAAATGGTTTCCCCTGGTAAACATAGTAGTTAAATGGACGATGACGTAATCTATCATAGATAAATAATTCTAGATAGCTCAACCTATTCTCATAATCTTATTTCATGTCACCTGGCGGAAATAAGTCCAGTCTAACTAGGAAGGAAATAATGCTAGTAAACCATGCACATTATCAACTCTTTTAATATCTTGCGGAATAATAGCATGGAGTATCAGATGCTCAGCTCGCACTCTGAGCTTTCCAAGGTTTTAAATTGAATGCAGAAACAATCACTGTATACTAGCATTATTTCATTCTTAGTTCGGTTGAACTGACGCCAGGTGGCATGCTTGAGAGAGTGAGAGACTGGGTTTGGTTATAATTATTTTGTCTATGAATCGCACACTAATTTTTGGATTATCTTAACTCGGGATCAAAAAGATGTTTTCGTCCATTGTAGTAACCAAGGGTAACCATTTGCTGTTAGGGATTCAAATTGTCCCATGAGTCAAAAATATATCCAGTATTTGTAAAATTGGGTTCTTTTTCCTGTCCGTCTGTAAAGCAGGCTAGCACCTAAACCAGTGATTACCAACCCGTGGTCCGTGACAAGCAATTAAGGGGTCCTCAATAGTTTGAAATATAATGGGAATTTACTTCCTTATATTTACATTACATCATTATAAGCATATTTTCTGTCATAAAACAATTTTAAAACACGATGGTGTAGAGCTGCGTGATGAGGTGAGATATTTCTGATTGGTTTCAAATTGAAACCAAAACTAGAGGACTGCTTAAGTGACTTTTCTTGGCTTTCAACACTTGCTTATTTGTCAGATATTTTGTAACTTCTGAACGCATTAATTCAAGTCTACGAGGTTCTAATTTCACTGTATCATTTTCAATGCAAGACAAAATTTAGACCACAATTAAAAAAAGAAAGAAAATGTAGGGTTCGCCGAATCGACAATAAGAAACAACCTTTCCTGTCGATATGTTTATGCTATGAACACTTATATGAAATTGAACACATATCCCATTCGAATTTCTACAGTTTTTATAACTTTCATTTCCGATGTCCATAAAGCATTCCTTCTTCCCCTGTCTTTTTTTTTTTTAATATTAGTACATATTGACTTAAGTACCTTGTCATGGAGATCCCCTTAAACTTACTACAAACTTAATGCTGAGTTTATTAAAAAGAAAACAACTCAAATACATTTCAAAAGCCATTTCACATTGGATATTTTAACAAGAAGAGAAAAGAGAAGGATTCGGCAAGAAACAGAGCCTGGCCTTTCAGTCTGGGTTCAGACAAAAGGTTCTCATCAAACCATGAAAAAAAAGTTTCTTTGGAGAAATAAAAAAAAAAACGGAGTTTCGGAGCTAGAGGCCAAGGACGTATGGTGGGGATCCGGCTGTCCAAAAATATCTGAGTTTTATGTAGAATTAGTATAATTTCAGGCGTAATTTTGTATACTGAATATACATTTCAAACACAAATACTCCTTGAACTGCCCCGGAAACCTGTGGATCCCTCCCAAAACCAACTTCTACATAGTGCCTGCTACAGGCTTCCGAAATGAACACGGAATTATCATAAATGACGTGATATCTGCACAAAAAATGACGTAAATCTTGTGTTTTTAGTAAATCATAATCGAAGTTATACCCACTATATCTACCTGCATAAACTTTATGATTGAAGGAGTTCCGTATAGATTGGTTTCTCCAAGTAAGAATTTCGTTTTCAAAGAATTCATATTACGCACTACGAACGCATAAATTTCGCTCTATGCTGCATTTCTCAATCATAAACTTTGCTCAGATACAGTGCCGAATTAGTAAATAGGCCAAGTAGGCACCGGCTGGTGGGCCCCACGCCTCGTAGGGGCCCCGCGACAACGCATCAAAATTAATTGATCTTGAAAGAAAATTAAATCTTTAAAGCCTGTGACTGAACAGTCTTCCTTCGAATGTAACTACTTAAATCTGAGAAGCGAGAAGAGAAAACATTGAAAAAAAAATAAGAAGAAACTTTTTAAAAACATACTTTTCTTAAACAATTTGAACTAAAAGGTAAAAAATAATTTTGTTTATGCATTACTAAAAACAGAAGCATGAGGCGCGCTCTCATATAGTCAATTTATAAATCCTTCACTTGGCGCGCCTCATGCTTTTCTTTTTAGTCATACATAAACAAAATTATTTTTTTACTTTCTACTACAAATTGTTTAAGAAAAGTATGTCTTTAAAAAGTTTATTTTTTATTATTATTTTCTTTTCGAGTTATTTCGGTGACTTTTTACTCAAGCAAATGTTTCGTGACCCAAATCCTAAAGTGCTCTGCAACCAGTAAAACTACACTTCGTTGCAGGCTAGTATTTATTTTAGGATACAGAAGTTCATATTAAAAAGAAATATTAAAATATGCTTTTAAAATTCATAAATATGTAGAAATATATTAAAGTAACAATAGAATATTGTATTTTAACCCGACTTACGTCACTGTGCAAATTTTCATCATTGTATGACGTCGGGAAATGATTTGAATTAACGCTGCAAGATTTGAGGATACCACGAACCATTGTAAACTAAAGAAAAGCGTGTAACAATGAACATTATTGGCTAGAACAGTCAACAACAGAGATTCTTAATGTTCGTTAATGACCATAGATCCTTACTGACGTCAAAATTCCGCAAGAGAGTGCATGATTGATAGAGATTGAGAAAAGGTTGGTTCTTCCCAATTTGGTGCAAACTATAAGAGAGATTTCTGATATTGGTTTAAAGATTACCAAAGACATTTCTGTACCTGAGACTAATAGGTAAGGTATCGTAAGCTCAAGTTCAGTAAGAAAATGGCTTATATATTCTCCTTCCGCAACAAATATGTACCATCCGTTCCATTTAATCAAACACACAAAAGCCGAACTCAATTTACGGATGGATTTTTTGATTGGAAGAAAACTTCACAACGAATAAAACTACACGAGGACAGTCCAGGGCATTGGGAATGCCTACAAACACTGATCAGTACATGACGCACTCACGGTCAAATCGACAGCTCTTTGGAAATTCAGTTTAACGAAAAAAAGAACAGGAATGTCGGGTCAAAATTCTGCAGGGTATTAAAAGTGATCAAATTTCTTTCATCACGTGGATTAGCTTTTCGCAGTGAAACAGAACTCTTCGGTTTTCTTCATAATGGCAACTACTTGAGAAGTTTAGAGTTAATCCTTTTGTGAGTGCTTATTTAGCCAAATGTTAGTAATCAAGACCGAGGAAAGTTCTCCTATTTGCCTTTCACATTTTCCGAAGAAGTTCTCGAGACAATGGGAAATTAGGTTTTTGAAAGGTATTTTGAACGAAATACACGAAGCCAAGTACTTTTCTCTGAGCGATGATTCGACACTAGACACATCTCAAATGATCAACTAACGGTAGTGCTTAGTTATGTTAGAGTGCCCGGTGGTGAAGCGCTAGAACGTTTTCTCACATTCATCCCCATACCAAGCGACACTGGAAAAGCGCTTGATTGGTGTGAAAAAACATGAGAGGACAGTCTTATGACAATTCAGTTAACATGTCAGGGTGCTATAAATGATCTTCAAGCCCATAATTACTAAAATAAATCAGCTTGCACACTACATTCCGTGCGCAGCACACTCGCTCAATTTGATTGGAGGTAGGTGCTGTGTAGAAAGCTGCGTTGGTGAAATCTCATTCTTCAGACTTGTGAAAGCAATGTAGACTTCTATCCTTGCCCTCCTCTGAAAACCACAAGATGGGCGCCCATGTTTCTCGCTAACAACTCCCTAAGGGTTGCATACAACGCCGATCCGAAATTGAATAGTTACTTATTCAGCTAAACCAATGCTCTACTAAGTGAGCTACGACCGCTCGGTACCTGTGAAGAGCTTAGATTGCCAATAAAGCATTAATTTAACATTTTCAAGAAAGCAAAATTATTCCAGAAATATCATTGATGGTAAGTGAGTAATTTAAATATATAGTTTTTGCTTAGATTGTCATTTGTCTTATAAACTCTCATTTGAATCACTATCCTGTTTTGTGGGTTACCATGGTAGCAATTACCAGAATTCCACCTTATTTTCAGATATTTAATGCCTTGTGCATGTGCGCTCTTATAGCATACTCTTCTTTGTCAATGGCCACCCTAACCATCAGGCAGGCAGGCAGGGTTGTAAAATATGTTGTCAGAGGCGGAAATTTTTATACAAGCTCTGTATATTTCCGAACAAAACATATTTATGTAGCTGGTTTGAACATCAATGATAAAGAAATCTGCATACATGGCTGCTCATCGAACATGACAAAAGAATTCCCAATCTGAAAACTTACAAGCTTTGTACAGGAGTATTACCAGTGGATTCCGAAACAGTAGTTTTTTTTTTCAATATTAAAATGGACTCTGGCAACACTTTTGGTGGTGAGTGATATTGGGGAATGTGTTTGTTTTACGTTCTCCTATTAAATGGTACATTAATAAAAAAAAAAAAATGGGCTCATACTTTTAGTAAGTTTTGGGAAATGTTCAGTACATCAAAGTGTAAGTGCAGGTTGCAAAAATATCAGTGCGTGACGGCAATTTTAACATTATATAATATTTTATAATTTCTATGTATATGTGTTATTTAATCGAGAACGTGATCCCCGTAATTTACTTTCCACCAAATATTCTGCAGTATATAGTTAGGGTTGCCAACTTGAAAAGGTGAAAAGTCGGGACACTTCCTAGAAAGCCTGTACGCAGGGATGGTGCTTCAACAGTGCCACAGGGGGTGCTGACCCCCCACCAAATCCACCTCAGCTTATATAAATCTGGAGACCTGACAAGGATGCCAACTAAACTCGTTGTTGATAACAGAATATGGAATACTTATTTTGAAAGCTACCAGTATAACCAACACAAGAAAAAGGAAACGGACTGACAAGAAATAAATAAATTCTTATTCAAAGAAAAATTTTAAAAAATACTCCGAAATTCCTTGCTTAATAATGCATTTTTCTATAGTTGATAAAATTAATCAAATACACAAGTGTACGGACATTTAGAGTCCCGCCGAAGTCGCGGGACAGTTTTCGGAAAGAAGGGATAATCCCGACTAAATCGGGATGGGTGGCAATCCCACATGCTTTTTATAAGTTGAGCATAAAACTGCAATTTTTATTTTTATTCTTAATTATAAAAGAAATGTATTAAAAAGGAGTTTAAAACTTGATTTGACATGTTAATAAATGCTTAATTTATTCTATCTGTTGCAATAAAATTCATGCAAGTGTTAAATGTGTTAATTTTTATCTTCCATGAGATTGTAAATGTCATTTGGTAATTAAATTATTGTTTTACTCCAGGTTGCCTAAAAATGGCGGGAAAGAGGCAGTTTGGAGGGAGCACAATTGGAGGGGGAGCAGTTTGGAGGGAAACTGCGACTCAGATTTTCATAGTTACATTAAACTAATAAAGCATTATATCCATAAAGATTCAGTTTTTATTATTATTGAAAGGATCGTCCAAGACTGTTTGTGTCTCGTGCAACACTCAACATGCCTACTGATTTTTTTTTTTTAAGTACGCAATGGATTAACAAAATCATATTGTAAAATATTATTTGAAGAAAATATATGGAGAATTTTAACATTAGGTTAAAATTTTAAAATATGCTCAGAATTCACAGACTTGTGTGACGAGTAGATCTGGCTATTCGCCTGACAAGGGAACCTTAGGAACCAAGTTCCGTTTTTTTTTCGCCGGACTGGTTCCAAAAGAGAGGGGACAGGGTAGGAAGTCAGAATGTGAGATTATTATTTTTTTCGGAGCAGGAGTGTGAGAGGCTGGAGAACGGGTTAAGGCTGAACTGGTACTTCGGTCCAGTAAAACTGTACCCGTTTTCTTTTGCCAGTTTCTGATAAACGAAAGCAGAGAATGAAGTGTAACTTACCATGATTATAGGTTCTACTCTAAAAGCGACTAGTGTGAAGCACCGTCAGTGTTGCCAGCTCTAGACATTCGCAGTGTTGCCAGAATATTAAAAACCCGAAAATATCGGTGAATGCAGGGACTATAACGATGAAGTCAACGTCATTTACTAACAAAGTATAATTTATTCTAGTGTTTTGTACTACTTCGCCAATACTATTTTGATTTCAGTGGTAATAAGCGAAATCACCAGGAATCCTGAAATAGTCATCAGGAAATTCGAGTTAAGTGCAATTTATATGCAGACTGTCAATAAGTAGATGATTCAGACAAAACGTGCTGTTACAATGAGCATATCTCATGAATGAAAAAAGCACTGCACTGATGTGATGAACAAACTTCAGAGCCAACAGTGTCAGAGCAGTACTGCATCTGCATCCTGAATGGTTCCGGTTCTTCGTCCAGATATCCTGACTTGTACCATGCATACTTGATCATGTTTCGAAACATTGGGGACGAAAACTGATAATGAGTGAAGGATTGGAGACGAATGAAGTTATCCCGATGCCAGATGTTGAACTCTTCGGTCGCGATAATGGCATCAGTCACGAACTTATCAAATGCTTTATACGGGCGGAAGAAATAGACATCCAGTGGCTGAATGAGTCTGTGTCTCCTGGTGGAATCAATTGTCATTCAAATTCACTAATGCTTTCTGGAATTATTGATTTGATTGACACTTCATCCGTATTGGCTGACCACGAATCCAGAAGTAGAAGCATGGGTTCTTCGTATAAAGTAGACATACTTGGCCAGAATACATTGGTCAGCATTATCTTCTGATCTTCTTTTTTCATGTTAGCAGAGCCAGAAGCATAAGACATAATATTTGATGGATCAGCTGGTTTGCTTTGAGGAAATTTCCGGCTGGATTCTGCACAAAGCATGTACATCGGCGAATGTAGATCTCCGTCCATTGAGATTACAGGCATTATTATGTATGAGTTCGTCGTTGCCGACGTAGATCCTACAGTTGCATATACTCGTTTAATGCCCATTGGTCGAAGTGTTCGTCCTGAATGCATTTCTTTCTCGAAACGACTTTGATCTGTGTTCAGGATCTGTTTGGGAACCAAATGTCGTTCGATGAACAACGATTTCATTTTTCTGACGAATTCATCTGATTTCCGCTGTATATACTCCTCTTTTGAGGCGCAGGTCTTTGACACTTTATGAGTAATTGATCGCGAGACGATCCTGTTCCTTTTCTTAAACTTGTAAATCCATGAATCTGATGCCTTGAAATTCAGTTTATCATCTGGATCAACCTGGTGTTTGATTTCCAATGCCCACTGTCTGATTGTTCTGTCGTGAATTATGACATAGCGTGCAGACATTTCTTTGAAGTGCTCAAACACTCTGGTGTTTATAGTACTTATCTTCATGCGCGACGTCATCTTTTCTCGCGATCGTTCATAGTTTCTCGCACGCCAATCGATTTGATCTTTGAAAACTTGGATCGAACAGATGCCAGAGATCTTCCCTTTCTTCCAACTGTGCTATCCAGTACTGGAATGCCCGTTCTTTGTATTCTTCTGACAGTTCGCTGATTCCTTTCTTCTTTCTTTCCGATGACGAAACATACGATGAGCTACTGCCTTGAGATGACGGTGTTTCTTCTTCATCCGACACTTCCGGCACATGTTGCGTTGATATGGCTTGCGATGTCATGTCGATATCCTCATCACCATATTCACGATCAGTTGAGTCAACATCCAGGTCTGAAGCGTCCTCATATGTCAGAGATTCATACTGTTCAACGATCACTCGTTCATCCAATAACTCGGCACATATCTGGTCGAACATTTCCCGATCTGCAATGGATGGTGCGTCATCAGATGTGCCAAATTTCTGAATCAGCAGGCGAATGACCACTTTCGGATTCATCCTGAAACGACAATTAAAAGAAAACATTAGAATCCCTATAAAAATGAACAACAGGTTTATCAGCATTCCACAAGAATTTAATATTTCATCCCATAAATATTTTTATAGACATAGAAAAGGAAAGGTGAAAGCAAGAAAGTAGGAAAGAACTTCGTTTTAGCGTACGTGTCCACTGAAAAAGGAAAGAGAGAAAAGAGGAGAGCGAGTGCCTATAACAATGAACTCAACAGCATTTGATGACCAATTATCATACGTATATTTTCAACTAATATCTTGATTTCATTTGTAATTCGCATCATTGCTGTTTTTTGTTATTTTGCTTTCTTTTTGTGCTTATTACAATAGTATTGGCGAAGTAGTACACAGCACTAGAATAAACTATATTTTGTCAGTAAATGACGTTGACTTCATCGTTATAGTCCGTGCCTTCACCGATATTGTCGGGCTTTTAATATTCTGGCAACACTGCAAATGTCTAGAGCTGGCAACACTGACGGTGCTTCACACTAGTCGCTTTTAGAGTAGAACCTATAATCATGGTAAGTTACACTTCATTCTCTGCTTTCGTTTATCAGAAACTGGCAAAAGAAAACGGGTACAGTTTTACTGGACCGAAGCACCAGTTCACCCTTAACCCGTTCTCCTGCCTCTCACACTCCTGCCTCCGAAAAAAAAATCTCACATTCTGACTTCCTACCCTGTCCCCTCTCTTTTGGAACCAGTCCGGCGAAAATCCCCGGAACTTGGTTCGTAAGGTTCTCTTGTGTGTCCTGTGCAACACACTGTTAACTTTGGTACAATATTGTTAAAATATTCATCTAGATATATTTACTCTATGGCAATTAATCTTGCATACCACACATCAAAAGCAAGCAGACTTTAAGTTCATTTTTATGGATTTGTAGCCAAAATTGTTGTCTGAATGTCCCGTGTAACACGCCGAGAATTGGCCTTGTCAGAAATTTATCGTTATTTCAGTAATTTAACAATTTACGGCAATCTTATGTCATTGTTAATACATTAGTAATTATCTATTAAAAACTGAAACTAAAAGTAAGTGGTTTTGACAACACGTGTCGCACGGGACGCTTTTTAAATGTCTCATAAAATAGAAAAATAATCAAGAGAAAATTAGGAAATTTTAATTTTGTCTTAATTAGTTGGTTTTAGCTCTGGCATTGAAGTTTTAATAAATACTATTAACTTGTTTAGTTTTTAAACTAAAAATTGCATCTTTTGTGTGTTGCACGGGACAAGCGAACATGGGAGGAGTAATTTGAGAATTACTTGATACCTATATGGAATTTCTCTTTTCTGTTTCAAGGGTTTGACAAATTAAGTTTTAAGTTATTCTTAAATTTAAGTTATTAAATAGATAAGTTAGTTTGGTAATTAAAGTTATCACTTAAAAATGAAGCAAAAAGTCCCACTTGCCTGTAATGGAAACTTGCTTGTGTTTGAAGCCTCATTTCATTATATATTGCCCAATAAAATTTCAATATTATTTTACATGAAAGCGAATGTTTTGATTGATTTAACTCTGCTTTAAAAAGTATGAAAACGGTACCACATTCCATAGAATCGCCCATACTGATATAACAAACGATAAAAAGGAATTGAGCAAAAATGACAAACAAGATTAAAGATTCCTTCCCTCTTGCTAATCGATACGTAATATACTAATCGAGCTCTCCAGAACAGTTAAGTATAGCTCAATGGTGAGGCATTGGCAGAATATGAAATTTGTATATATTTTGGCACTGCTAATATTTTGTATTCTGTACTTTGGTCAAATGGAAAGAAACATTTGAACGAGCATGAGTTCAGCTACATTGATGACTCATTCAAGATGAGGTATTTATTTTTGCCTTTTTAACAACTATTTTTTTCCATTTAAAATTCTACTTATATTTATGACTACAAGTCATTCCAAAGTTTCCGGCATAACTTTCTTCTGGAGAGCAAATGGAAGAAAACTCCACGTGTTATACACGTGTTATCACGTGACAAAATCGTGCAGGGTATGGGAGGACGGGGTAAAGAGCTATTACCTGCAACAGTGCAAGAGCAAATAAAAGCAAGAAGAAAAAAGAAATTAGAAAAAGAATACAAACAAAAAAAGGAAACAAAAAGAGCGGAGAAGAAAAGTCATGTGACTTAACATCAAACATTGAGGAAAAAGGAATGGGGATCTGCAAACACTGTAAAATTGTTATCAATCTGATCCAAACAAACTGAACTGACCAGTCTCAAGAGGAATCTACAAAAGAAATCAATTAATGTGTTAATTGATCCGAGAATTACTTAGTTCCATAATTTAGTCGCTAGCATGCAATCAGTAATGTGAACGCTAATATGAATTAGCTGAGGATAAACAGCATGACGTAGCAAGGACAACAGAAAATGTAGAGGACTGACTACTCATGATTCCTGCAAGGACGCTTCTCTAACTTGCACTCTGAAAGTGTCATAAGAACAGGAATACGGACGAAATTTCGCAGATATATAATAGAAAAATTGTATTATTTTCAGCGGTAAAAAAAAAGAAAAAAAAATGAGAGGCACAGACCCCTCTAAACATGTCACGTGAAAGCAAGATTGATCGTGAATCCAGTGAGTAAACAACACACGCGTGCAAGATTGTCACAAAACTTGGTACATATTTACTACACAGTGAACGCAAAATAAGCTCATCTTCCCATACCCAAAGGAAAATGTTTGAGGGGCATAGACCCCTCCAAACATGTTGTTACATTAGGTAGCGTTGTTCGTTAACACATAGCATCCAGTGCATTGGCACGTTTGTTAATTATGCAGAAGAAACATAAAGCAACTTCGTTTTTACAGTATGAATTACTGTACCGCTGTTTACAATTTGAAATGCTTTAAGAATGACTTCGTAAGTGTCTTTCCATAGAGATTCATATAAAACATAATCCTTTCTCTCTTTTTTTTTTTTATTTTGTGATATTAACCAGAACCAGGCATAACTTTTACTTACCCCCTTTCCGAATTGGCACTTTATGCTCCGTTACGTACCCTTGCTCCCTCGGATGCACCATCAATGGTTATCCGAACATTGAAGTGAACGGAGCAACGGAGGACCAGTTGACCCTCCGTTCGGTTGCGCGTTGATGCCATGTTGAAAAGAAAAAAAAGAGCGGGATTATTGAATGCAAAATTTCTTCTTCACTTAGGAGTTGGGACAAATGTGTAGAAGTAGAAGGATCACGTGTTGCAAGTTTAAAATGAACGACCGTGCCGAAGTATTTGAATGTAAGTATTTTCATAGATTCAGATTTGGTTTCACATTATGTTATCGATATTGTACCGTGTTTTGAGTGATATATCTTCATGATCATTGAATATAATTTTAACTTCACAATGTGAAAATATTGTTGGTTGGATATCCCCAATGGGCTTCCATGTAGATATTAATAGATATAGATAAGAGGGTAACATATTTTAAGAACTCTTATAATTATCTGAAGTGTTTTTAAAACTTCAAATGTGTAACGCTGTCAAGGCTCACGACTTACATGGTTAGTTATAGATCCTGGTATAACATTATTTAGTGATTCATAGTTCATGAGACGGACTTATATTGCAAAAACTTCCAGAATAATCTGCAGAATTGTGACCATCCTTCGAATAGCTATCAATAGAGCCGAACGTTTATAGCTTTCATTTTTCAAGTTTGTAGCATTAAATGTTAAAGATTTCACATTTTGTCGCAAGAAAATGTGACGATTTTAGCAGTTTGTAGTATTAACTTCAAAACAAAAATCAGAATATATTTGTAACAAAAATACCACTGAAAAGGTTTATCCGAATAAACATCTTATGAAACTACTTCTTTGCTTTATAATTTTGCATACACTCAGCTGGTGCATTCTGAACACACACATTTAAAAACCGCCAATAACAAGTAACAAAGCATTTCATACGTTAATGAAAAATAAAATAGAATTAAAAAAAAAACACACAGTACAATCTACCTCTGAACTGCGACTTCATATCTTTAGCGTTTCGATGAAAAAGTGGAAACGCAAAAATATGTATATATTTTCCACCTTTAAGACTATCGTTAATTTTTCGCAAAATTTGGACATATTTTCATTTTATCGGTAGTATGGGCGAATTTCGCTTAAATTCGCGGAAATTATCTTCACATTTTCGTCATTTATACCATCTAATTCGTACAGATATGAAATAGTATAATAATAATTTACAGCCATATTCAATCCACTACTGCATGAGGCCTCTCACGGAGGGAGGAGCTGGTCTACTGCTCCCACGCTGACCAGACGTGTTGGGAGAGGAGAGCCGAAGCTCTCAACTGTGATCGCTACCTCTTTATTCAGACAGCTCCCCAATTGGTCTCACGACGCTGGGTGGACGCCGCATATGAAATAGTATATATATATATAGTTTGTTTATTCGCGCTTATCGTTAATGCGACAAAAGTTCGGCCTTAGCTATCAATCTTCGTCTGTTGTTATTTAATATATGCCGAATACTTACAAGTATGGGAATTCTACGCCTACATCTATCTTCATCCATGTTGCTTTTTGCCTCATTCACTTCGCATCAAACTACCTTGACTTCGCATTGCCCAATACTCACTCACATTACGCGCGGAGGATGTCAGCTGTTTCCAGACTTAGGTGACATCTGTGGTTAAAATTTTAAACACTTATTTAATTCGCATAAGTGTACATAACGGAAGTGAAGGGAACATAGCATAACGGAACGGAACGGAGGATCGTTGAATTCGAAAAGGGGTTTAGCCGAAGGTCGTTAGGTGGGTTGAGCAGTTTCAATATTTAAAATTATATCACCGGGTTTCAGTTTAATTCTTTAAAAACAATTTCAATTTGCTTAAATGTGTTTTAGGGTTCTAGAAACTGTCAAACTATTCTCGTGGAACTTTTATATACTTTAAATACGTCTTTTTTCATCTATAAATACAGAGTTTCCTGTAACATTACTTCGGTATTTGTATAAGATCGATTGTAAGCTTATTAACTTCATTAATTAATGACTTAAGTTAAGGATAGAAAGTTTTGCTGAGAAGACTTGTACACTAATCTTTATTGAAAAACAAAACAGAAACACCAAAGCGTAACATTTTCAGTGTTCTATCAACAACTTGTTCAGATAAACACTAATCAACACTATGTGAGTTCATAATATAAGAGACACTGAAACTCTTGCGCTCGACTGTGTGCTTTTGTTATAGTGTAAAGTATAAGTCATGTGAGCGTATTTTAATTTACTTTGTTATAGATACAGGGCCTGAACATAATTATATCAACAAAATTCAGATTAACTTCAGCATACCTTTATATATGAAACTAAACGGAAATTTCAGTGTTTCCACACATATAGACGAAGTGTTGCCTATACACTACACATGGCGATTAAAACAGTAAATACGTCGGAAGTCGTCGAGCGTCTTGCGCTAGGAATTTGAGAGGGGAATATGTAAAGATACATGAGCGCACCTAAAGGCCGCTTTAAACGATACAATTTCTCGTACGATCTCTCGTATGATAGAATGTATACAATCCATAGTACGAGATTTTTCGTACGATAAATCGTACAATATTGTATAGTGTTTTACACGGTACAATTTTGGATACGAGGGGATAATGGTGAAACTGCTGGAGTTTATAGCTGTGACATCTCAGGCTTTTAGGGTAATTATGCCACAGATATTTGTGAAAGTATAGCACATTTAAAAAATAGAAAATAATTAAAATATTGATAACAATGAGTCTTGACGCAACAGAAATTCAGTTTATTGAATGCCACATTCTTCTACGAAGAGATTCTAACTTCTACTAGGTTTCAGTGGTAACGAAAGTGTCGTAGCTTTACTTCTGTACTTCAATAAAGATATTTCAATGCGGAAACTCAAAACACCTTGAAAATTTGTCGTCTTCGGTGATAAGTTCGGAGTCATATGTGTTGTTTTTACAATATTCCTGAGTTAACAAGATATGTGACATTACACAGCACTCCAAAAGTATATAAATCGCGATATATTAATTCCTATTTATACATATGGGGCAATTAGCAATACTGCGGTTTAACTACTTCTACCACAGAGCAATGGAAACTCCTCAAAATGTTACGTTTTACGTTCCTATAAGCATAAAATACAAGCAAAATACAAAATTGAGAAGTAATGTAGATTTTATGTGATTTACAGGCTCATTTTATACAAGGTGTATAGGTGTGAATAGGGAGGGTCAGCTGTCTTAACCCTTGAAGAAAAAATAGTTCGTTCGATTAATTACCTAGCTCACGTATTGACTTGCACAGTTCTGGCTTGACGTCGACACTCTACTTACATTATGTCTACGGTTCAATGTATTTCATTATTTCGGATGCACAGAGCGTATATGCCTATCAAAATCATTGAGGGGGTAAAGATAGCGGTATCCTCTACATTATTTCCTTTCATACATATCTTGCCTGCAGCAGATTCGGTTCTCTACGCACAAGAAAAACAAAGAAAATCACCTTAACAAAGTGCATTGCACAATATATAGGAGAAGCAGTAGCTATTAGATCACATCAGAACTTTGTCTTTATATTTTTAAACATATTTCTCACGTATTTAGTACCTTTTATGATTATAAGAATGTAAAACGTAGCATTTTGAGGTATTACCAGTCCTCTATGGCAGAAGTAGCTGAACTGCAGTATCACCGACCTTTTTACACTTCCCTTAAAAACTTTGTTTTATATCTTTATACCTGTAATAGTTTATTATGCCATTATGTATGTTAATTTCAGCATCAAGTAATAACATTAATATGTTCTCTTTGTCTCGTAATCCATAACCAAACAGCCGAATAGGAAAGCACGCTATATTGCCAGTAGGGGCGCTGTCATAGATTGTACGAAAAATCCGCTGAAAAATAGGACCGTTTCTATTTAGAGAACACATCGGAGATAGCATGAAAAATCGTACGATCTGCGCTTTACACGATCAAAGAATGTAACCGATGAGATTGCATACGAGGGATCGTACGAGAAATTGTATCGTCAAAAGCGGCCTTAACCTTACCTAACCTCCACTTTCCCATGGTCACTAATTTAAGATAATGTACGAAAATGCAAGAAAGCAATTATTAATAATAAATATGAACATACAAAAATATATTTTTAAAGAAAAAAAAGAAAAAGTGTTGACCCGAGGGGAGTTTGAACCCGGGCCACGAAGCCGAGTTGGGAAAATTTAGTTTCGTCGTTGTATTTACAGTGGGTAGCGTCAGAGCCTGTCAGTATGACGTCGTAGGCGATGATGACATCCGCCGTGTTTACTATCTTAATCCTCAAGTATACACTAACTACGGGTTCAGACGAAAATTTCGCAAAATTTGAACCACGCAACTCGTGTTCCGATTAATTGCGAAACGTACGGTAGTACTACAGGAGTGTTCATTTCAACTCATCGTGCAAGCGTGGTCGAAGTTTTAATTTGATTTGCGTTTTCGCAGGAGGCAGTTCCCTTGTGAGAAACAGATCGCAAATAAATGAAAACTTGATTAAAATGTTAAACATAAGTGCTAAAAAAAAGATTCACTTCATTAATGAGTTCCTTTCTTTTAAGTTCTTGTCCGTTGTCCTTCGTTGCCAATAGATAATTATCCACTGTTAACTTTCCTCACCCTTTGGTCCTCTGGGTTCATTTTAAACTGTCTCAGAAGGAAGACGTCAATTCTGGTTGTATCGCGATATCATATAGCATAAAATTTTGGCGTGGTGCTCACGTGATTTTTAACTCTGTATGATTCACATATCATTCTCCGGTCACATGCTTATATTTATTTTAATCCTATTCTGATTGCCATTTCCTCCCTTCGCTGTGATTTCTCGCAATGGACACTGAAAAGATTGTTACCCGAAGACGAGTCAGAAGTTCATGTGTTTCTCTTGGACTGCTCAACCTAATGTTAAGAAATACAGTTAAGAAAACGGAGCCAAGTTTTGATGTTAGGGAGTCCAACTGCATGTCTATGCCAACTTGTAAAAAATATGTTATTTATAGTATTTCCAAGTTAGACAAAGATTTTGCTCGTCACGTTGTAATTGCGTGTGGCTCACTGTAGAAGCCACGATTAATGTAGTAGTTTGTAAACTGCCGGACCCACCTAAACTATAAGTCCAATCCTGATGATGTCAAGTACATCCGATGGAAAATAATGGAAATCCACAATCGATTTACCATACCCAAAGACTGTTGGGTCCCGGTAAAGCATCAATCGCCATCATCACCATCTTCTTCGTTTGACTCGAACTATCTAGTCAATTTTCCCCTTCAATTCAGTTAGCTTACTGGAGTTTTATACTGATCCATAATCCATAATCCATTATAGTGATAAGTTCAGTACTAACAATCACTCAATATGTGTATTCTTGAACAATATAGTGCAGGGATTCCGCCAGGATTCTCAGTTTGGGGAGGTGTAAAATCAAAATTGGGAGGGTGGAAATGAAGTTTTGCACGGTTTCTATCGATTTTTGACAGAAAAAAAAATTAAGTTAACGGTGGTGTTGTCGAGAATTTCGGGGGTGACACCACCACCCCACAGGAGGGGTCTGACGTAATCACTGATACAGTGTATTCCTGAAATAATGGGACAAACTTCGGGAGGTGATTGTTCACATCAAAACAAGAAAAAGTTCGTTAAAAAAAAAAGAAAATTAGGAATCTGCTTAATTTCGGAACTACAGGCGCTCAAAGTCACAAATGACGTAATATATATATACAAATTATGGTAAAAGCGGGGTCGGTCTAACAAATCAGAAGCGAAGTAGTCCCCAAAGCATTTGTTTAAGTTATTTTTAAGATTACAGCTTAGAGGGGACATCTATGCTTGCCCCATTAAAACATTTCATTCGTTGACAATATTAAAGTTCTTACGTTGCGAAACCTGTTTACGCGCCATTCCCTCAATCATAAACATTGCTTAAATAGATGTATCGTATACTACTTCGAACCGGACACCACTTACGTCATTGTGTGTCAAGATATGATTTCATTTGTGACGATACCACCGTAATTCTGACCGTTTGTAGCTCCAAAACTAATTTTGAATTTCTTCAAACGAACTTTTTTCTCAGTAAATAATCACCTTCCAAAGTTTGTGCTATTATTTAAGGGGCGCCCTGTATTGTCACAAAGCTTTGTAGTGGTACATAATACTATAGGTAAAAGAAAATAATGGCTGAGCAAAGCACTACAATTTATTTTAA
>JAGDQP010012728.1:0-49538 GCA_022664845.1 Lepisma saccharinum
TATATATATATATATATATATATATATATATATATATACGAGGGTTGTTCAATAAGTCCTTAGAAGAAGATAGAAAAATAAATTATTTTAGGTAGATTTTTTTTATTTTTCAACATAATCTCCCTTTAGCTCAATACACTTTTCCCCAGCGTTTCTCCAACTTTTTTATGCTGTCCAAAAGTAGGATTTCGGAAAGTCCTCAAAATGGACATCAGTTTGGGCGATGACATCCTCGTTTGACTGAATGTTTCTCCGCCAAGCCAGTTTTTAAAGTTTGGAAAAAAAAATTGACTGGGGGTCAAATCTGGTGAATACGGTGGATGTTGTAATAATTCGAACTTTAATTCATAATTTTTGCCACCGAAACTGCGCAGGTGTGCAGCCGTGCATTGTCTTGATGGAGGAGATTTTTTCTTTGCCAAATGGGGACTTTTTTCTCGATTTCTTCGCTCAAACGGTGCAATAACGACGCTTAATACTATTCATTTATCGTTTGTCCTTTTTGCAAGTAATCGATGTAGATGATTCCGTGTGCATCCCCCAAAAATGTGGTCGGCCGATTTCACCGTCTTTGCCTTCTTCGCAGCCGGATCGCCTTTAAAACCCCACTGTTTCGACTGTTCCTTTGTCTCTGGAGTGTAGTAGTGTATCCATGTTTCGTCCGCAGTGATGTATCGGCGCAGAAACTCGTCAGGATTGCGACGGAAAGCGCCAAACCAGCCTCCGAATCGATCACACGATTGCGTTTATTCTCCATTGAGAGCAAACGCGGCACCCATCTTGCCGAGATTTTTTCGCACCCGATTTTTCGTGGAAAATTGAAAAGACTGTACCTTGTGATATGCCTGTGGCCTCAACTATTTCTCGCACTTCAAAACCATATCGTGGATTTTGTCAATCATTTCGGAGGAAGTCACTTCCACTGGACGTCCCGAACGATGTTTTTCATCGTTTGTAGATGTACGGCCACGTTTAAACGCATTTACCCAGTTATAAATAGTCGCAAACACAGGAGCAGATTGCCGGCCGGGTGGCCGTGCGGTCTGCGGCGGTAGGCCAACAGCTCGAAGGTTCCGGGTTCGAGTACCGGCAGGGGCATGGGTGTGGATTTTAATATCTAAGGGGCGAATCGTGACGGGCCGAAGTCCAAAGTTACTTGACTGGCCCATATAAAAATACAGTTTACCAAGTTTTTTACAGTAGCAGATTTGCCATGAACTTCATCCAACTCAACTTTGATCTCTTTCGGTGTTAAGTCTTTTAAATAGAAGAGTTTAATCACCGCACGAAACTCGTATTTTTTTTTCATTTTCTATATTTTTTTTTTATATATAAAGAGAAGTTTGTTGTTATGGACATGAAACTACGTGATGGATATAGCTGAAACTTTAACAGCAGTCTAGTTACAGATGACGCTTACTAGGAGCAAACCTCTTTCGATTCTACAAGTGGATTTTCTAAGGACTTATTGAACGACCCTCGTATTTTTACATACACTCAATCTACAATAAATTAGTCTTCGTAAACATATTATTTCATCCAAAAGCCTTTCACAACTTCAACTTGACGTGGGGAAAACTCGCTCTGGCCTTTCACATTATGTCGAAATTACAGAACTTCACAGAAAAATATAAATATACAAACAGACACCTTAAAATAACTTGTTAATATGGTACAACTGTAAAGAACAACGAGAGATGATCCTCCAGATATGTGATGAGCTTGGGCCACATGTCCCAGTCTAGCCTGCATAGCAAAGTTTTGTTGGAGAGGAATCTATCACAGACTTAACTATACACCCTATTAAAATTTAATTAATTATAATTGCCATTGCTTAAAATGGATGAGAGCTCTTACCGGAACGGTATTGTTATTGACGAAAAAGTCACTATTATAGTTCCTTGTAGGATTTCTATACATGCCTCTATTCCTGAAACCTCAATAATTAATAGTTGTTACTAGTATTATCACATCTGCCCTGGCTCGAGACCCGGTCATGCTGTACATCTTCGTTGAGGTCTATCCACGAGAGCTTGAATAAATGTGGTTCGATTTTTTTTTTCTTATCCATTACTCATTTGAAGAGCATAGTCTAACTGGCAGAGACAGCAGATTGGTAATGTGACCCAGTATATGTTTTTACGCTCGCCATCCTGGCAGTATATTTTGATATTAATCTGCGAGTTTCAGTTAGGGAGATATTCTACTGTACGTTTTTCACTTCCCCCAGGTGTCGCACATAAGGGCAAGGTTTTTCACAAAACTTGTATATTACATATGTTTCTGGAAAATATTTTCATACTGAAAGGACGCGTGGCTACGCTGTATTTAATTTCAGATCAATAATTATTTATTCTTATAGGAACACCGTTCCGGTTCTATATTTCTTACCGCAACGATGTTCCGGCTCACTTTAAACACTGATAATTACTGTTGTACAGGTATTTTTTTTTCTTTCTTTCCTGTCAATGTAAGAAGTGAATAAATTGGGAGCATGCGAGCGTATATAACGTTTATAAAATTTAAAATTTATAGTAAACAAAGAGGGTTAAAGTTAAGCTTTAGTGCGGTATTGTGCGTTTTGTATGTATAGTTTGAGGCAATCCAGACAGTATAAATAGATGTGTTTATCTTATTTAAGGTTCAAAAGATGTAATAATAGTCTGACTTGGAAGACTTGTTTATATTTCATTATAGAGTACTTGTATGTACCTAGAAGGTCTTAAGGATTTCTCGTGTGCATAATTTCTATTTACTTTCAGTAAAGTTAATGCTGTATAAACATACATTAGAATACATACATTGCTTTTCCAAGAAGTTTTGACGTGTGGCATGAATGTATAAAATATCTTAGAGAAATTTCTTACGTCTATGCTTGTTTTTAAGGTCGAAGCACATGCGTTGGGTTAAGAAAAGTGCCGTTCCAGGGGTGCTGTTACGAGTATTCTCATTAGGAGACATTTTATGTACGTATTATGTACTTGGTAACAGTACTTAGTTATGTTTCAGCACACCTGCGTCTAATTTATGTACACATTTCTCTCAGGAAAGTAGTTCTATTCCCACCTTCTCTTGAAAATTGTTGCGCTGGTTTCTTCTTTTGATAGCACTACGAATTATCTGTTCATTACCATTAAGGAGAGAATCTGATTCTGTAAGCTACAAACTAGGAACTTTAGAAGAAATTACATCCTAGGTAAATGTTAATTCCTTGGCAAAATCATAATTCTGTGTTTTTAACTGGTACATTTCTGGACTTAAAACAAGAACACTGAGGCTATACACCTAATCCCCCAGACGAGTTTACTATCGGCGGATTTCCGAACGGCGCTAGAGAGGCAAGCAGGTTCGAGCCCGGCATTCTGGCTATTCCGACTGAGGTTTTCCGGAGTTTTCTTTAGTTTCACCCGGTGAATATGCCGATATGTTACCTGGACGTTGTCTTCCCCATTTTTGACCTCCGCTCAACTGGGAGAGTGCTGTGGAACTACATCTCAGATGTGTGATTGACTTACACCCCATCTGCCTGCCTATCCCATAGAAATTAAATTGAATGAATACTTGTGTGTGTCAAATTGGGATTCTGTATCTGGACACATGTATTCAATTCATCAGGTTATTTTCTTAATAAAATTTCACCACCCTTCCCCCGTAAAAGTTTCTTAATTCGCACCCTGATAATACTACAATCGAGCCGTTGACTATCTACCTGCTGGAGGACATCATCCTGCCGTTTGTGGCAGGTTTTGATGGTAGATTCCCTTACGATCGATTAATTTAAATTTAATTAGTTGTTAAGCAGCTAGGCTTCTCCCTATTGTGATTTTTTAAATCATATCCAGCCTATCCAATATTCATTAGATATTTTCGCTTTATGAGTTTTGTTTAAGCTTTGATAAATATTTTGATGGAAGATTTCCTTTTTCTTCGGGATCCATATGGCATGTACTCATCTTTACAAGTTGATGTTGGAGATGAATTCTTGACACTTCATTTCCTATAGCCATGCATTTGTAATGTGTTTTTCTTTCGTAATGTCAATTTGATCGCGTGCATTAAGATGTAAGATTTCATTTCGTCTGGTGACGGCAGACGTAGAATGATTTGCGTAGAAAAGATATCCCCCCCCCCCCTCTTCGTCTCCACAACTCTCCAAATTGATTACGGAATCGAATAACAACTTAGTCTGACAGAGAGACGAACATAAATAATCAATCCGTATTCTATTGGTCGTCATTTTCAGTTTTAGTACACAACTCCTGCAAATCCTGACAATACAAACATGCTAATTAACAACTGTCAATTTTTAGTCTTTACCGTGCCTGACTTTAATCTGGAAACTATTGAATTGGATTTTATTTATGGCTTTTAGGCATCTAAGGCTCAGGCCGAGATAGGGGAGGGGAAAGGATTCGGGAAGCTGTTGACCAGGACCTGTGTTGAAGGTGCCATCCCGGTATTTGCCTGGTGTGGCTCAGGAAAAGCCCTGGACAAACCTCAGTCAGCAAGCAAGGATTCATTTTATTTTTGTACGTGCATTAAGTGTGTTAATCAAAGGGTAAACTCTCTTCATTGCTTACCTCCGTGTTCACCGGAAGTGAGCTGTTTTCTTTGTAATTTAAGGTAATTAAGAAACCTATATAGGTCGATAATATCTGGAGCACTACCTCCACATTCCCCATGCGCAGTTCACGGCGCGTGCGTATCGCACAGGGCAAGGGATAGCTTTACCTTTTATGTTATTGTGCTTTTGCCTCCCTTTGCAGATCTTAAAGTGCCGGTGTTTCATGTCAACGTGAGTTTTTAGCAGTATGTTTCAAACTAAAATTCAGTAGACCCTCTCATAGCCGACCGTCCCGGTGTTTATCTGCAATTGAATTTTGTTTTATTTAAGGCCTTTAGGCAACTTTGGCTAATAGCATGAGGAGAGAATTGGTGTAATGATGAAAGTGGGAGAAACGGGAGAACTCCAACAACCCGCACACGATGTTTGTGCACCACCAAACCCACATAGCATGAGCTGGGATCAAACCGAGAACCCCGAAGCACCAGAGGTGAGTGCTACACCACTGAGTCACCGCGTCCCCTTATCTGCAATTGTGTAAGCAGTTCTCAGTGTGAAGTGTGTTCCTTTGTAAAAGTAGTTAATACACTGTAATGGCAGCACAAATACGAAATCCGTTTTTGTGTTACCTTAGTTAAGTAAGTTCAGTACAGTAGACTGTATGTAAATGATAAATACTACAATATTTTTTTTTTTAGAAAAGCATAAAATAATTTATTATTTACGTTAAGTACCCATACTTATTTATTTTATTCCAATAAATTTGTTCCTCTTATTATCCGACCTTGTTTCAGTACTGTGGGTGACCGATAATTAATCGGGGATCTCTTGTAATTTTATTATGAACCTGGTGGGTTTTTGAGGTGATGCTTCTCTTATATACATTAAGGCAGATGGATCGACAGATGAACCAAACAGATCCTAGGGACAGGTTTTGAAATTTTCTATTGCTACAACTTCTAAAGATAGTACAAAAAGTAAAAGTTTGACTGTGTCATGAGATGTCTAAATTATGATACGAAAATATTGTATCACATATTTTGTGTAAAGATACAAACTTCTGTATGTGGTTTACTCCTTTCGTTTATGGTACAGAATACGAATCGGTGTTGCATGGTTGGATTTTTGGAATGTTCAAACTACGTCTAAAACGTAGTTCCTGTGAAGACCAGAGAGACTATGATGACGAAGGAGAAGGCTGGGAAGGAAGGGATCAAAGAGTTTGGAGCATGAAGCTGAATTTATTTCGGGAGTTACCTCCACGTTGCTCAAAACTTTTCGTGGCGTATGCAAAACAGTACCTTATGATTTATTCGAGCATTGCCGTTTCTAAAGACAGCCACTGTGAACGGAATCGTGGAGTTCATTATCTCCATCAATAGTGCAAATAAGTTCCATTTATTACATCACTGAGGAACATATGCACTTAACTTCCGGAAAGTCGGAAAGTTTTTTTTTTTCTTACCATCGATCCTTCTGCATCGTCCATCCGTATTGGTACTGTATATCTACAGCCTCTTTATGACATTCAACTTATTCATTAGTTGACTCTTACAGCATAGAATCTGAATTGCATTTTATTTATGGTCTTTAGGCAACTTTTGGCTTAGATCGTATGGGTAATGATGGAAGAATTGGTGGACTGAAGAAAGTGAGATGAAACGGGAGAACCCCTGAGAGAATCCACGCACATGGTGTTTAGTGAGCATAAAACGCACATGGCATGAGCTGAGATCGGACCGGAAACCTCAAGTACCAGGGGTAAGGGCTCTACCAGTGAGTCACCGCACTCTTTTACAGCATCAATGAAGAAAGACCGAAAATCGTCTCCCAACATTGTCAGTGTCATCTAGGGAAGATGAGTTGAATGTATGTTATTTAGCTAGTCGCCTTGTCAAGCACTCCTACACTCAAAAAAAATATTGGTGTTTATTGCCACCCTAAAAGGTGTAATAGAACACCTCTACCTCTACACCAATTCCAGTGTAACACCATCCGGGGTGTCCAACACCCTTTCTGGTGTTGACAAACATCTCTACCGGTGTTCAGTGTTCCCTAACACTTCTAGCGGTGTACTTTAACACTCCTAACGGTGTTTCTGAACATCGGTAGAGGTGTTTGTCAACACCAGAAAGGGTGTTGAACACCACGGATGGTGTTAACCAAAACTAGAATTGGTGTGGAGGTAGAGGTGTTATATTACACCTTTTGGGGTGGCAATAAACACCAATATTTTTTTTAGTGTAGTTGCAGGTCTCCCATATTCTTTGTACACTTGATTATCGAAAAACCTATTTACTGCGATGAGGAAAAATATATTGCTCCTAGAAAAGCGAATCATCCTTTCCGATAATACACATTTTTAAAGAAATAGTTCCTTTTCACATTTGCTTTCAATCAGTTTTACGTCTGCTTGAAAATATTTGTATGTGTAAAAGAAAATTTTTAATGGCAGAATTTTACAAACGTTTTTGTTTAATCATATTAATAGCAATTAAAACATCTCCGTTTGAAACTACATTTTAAAAGAGCATCAATATAAATTAAATACTAATTCAGTGTGCGTGAATATGAAAATATGAGTACAACAGATGACCATACGATTCATTTAAAATATTGGAGTCATGAATGGATTAGCCAAGTGTTTTGTGGCTTATTATTGGCTGTGATAACCACTAACTTCTTAGGTATTCATATTTCTCTTCCTATTGGCTCACTTTTTTATGACCTTAAGAACATTTTAAAGCTGGAGTTCGTTAGAGAACACACTTTATATTTCTGATGTGAAAAGGAGTGTGGAAGACAAGGTACCGGTCATGTTTCAAGGTATCTTCCCGAGATTCGCGTGGTGGGTCTGAGGAAGATGGGGAAAACTTTAATGTTTATTCTGATGTTGGATTATATTCTAATTCTCCTGATTACGTAGCGAGCACTCTTCCATCTACAACTAGCCTTGATTCAATTCCTCTTTGTATTATTAACGGCGTTGTGCTCAAGGGAATATTTATTATGTTCTTCTGAGTTGCGCCATATGAATTCGCTAGAAAAGAAGAAGCGTTGACATAGACGTACTCTCTGTGTGTGTGCGTGATGTGCTTGTATTCCATCTCACTGACTCGATCTTGGAGGCAGAGAAATTGCCACGTGTGCTGTTCCTGGCGATTCATTCTTCTTCGGTAGTTAATGTTTTGCAAACATCATATTTTACACATTATCGTAGAAGAAACTTTGTTCGTGACATCGTATGTAATGATTGCCATAAATATGCGTGTTTTCTTTTTATTATATTTGACATGGTTCGAACCTTGCTATCATGTATGAGAAACATTGAAGCCACCTCGTCGTTCATAGGATTCAGTAGCGGTTGTTTAATTTCAGTGCTTCTGTCATTTCAATAAAACGATATATTTTACATAAATGTCAGGTTTCCAATAACACATCAGTACAGTTGCATTAATATCAGGAAACTAATGGTAATAGACAATAATAATAATTCACAGTCGTATTCAATCCACTAGTGGATGAGGTCTCTCGAGTTAGTCTACTGCTCCCACGCTGACCAGACGTGTTGGGAGAGGAGAGCCAAAGCTTTCAACTGTGATCGCCACTGTCTTTTATTCACAGCATCTCCCCAGTAGCATCACGATGCTGGGTGGGCACCGTTGCAGACTCTCTTTCTTTGACCGGGAGTCTAACCCGGGACCCACGATCAGGAGTCAGCGATATTAACCACGATCAGGAGTCAGCGATATTAACCACGAGACCAGCGGGGCGGTCAATGTTCGTAAATGCCTGTCTTCTTTTGGGTAGTGATTTACGTCCTAACCAATTATTATGGACCTTCTATGAACGAAGGGTGCAAATTCGAGGCAGAGTGCGAGTGATGATGCACTGCACTGAAGTGGATCAACGTCCTGATTTTATCTTGCTGCTACAAAGGTGTGATTACAGGACTTCACCTTCGATTTATACTCACTCACCTTATACTGCCTAATCACCCCACTACCCAGTTTTGAGGCACCCACTAAATATAAAATCGCAGAGGAACCGACATATAGCATGATATAATGAAGATGCACCCTCTGTTTTTGTCTTACATGTTAGACCACTGAACAATCGTATGTATTGACAACACTTAAAGTAACTAACTAAGTAGGAATAATTACGTTTATTATATCCGCTCGCATTTCTCCCAATCCGTGTGTATTTTCTTGTACCTCCTGAAACTATAAGGAAACTGTAGGCGCTGTAGCGAATGCAAATGAATATGTTTCCTGTTTAAAGTTAACGAAGGTACTTGAACTATATTTGTAAGTATGGTAAGGTTTTGTCAAGTAGTTGAAGACTTCGGTGGGTCTAGGAAACGAAAATTTAACATTGTATAAATCATATTGAGGCTATATTGTGTTGTGTTCTATCTGTGAATTTTTATAGTAATTATTTTCGTAATTCTGTGGGTGCATACAAGAACCTGATAGGTGACATAAAAAAAGAATTACTTTCCCAAAATGCTTTACTGTGTTCAAAAAAGTTGTCTGGAACAATATTTGTTTGTTCAAAACATGACATTTCTGTACAATCTCCCATAAGGGAGCATGCTTTTTCCTACCTTTAAACCTGTTATTCTCGAAACTAAATAAATGTTACTTATCAAGTTTTTGCATGCACCTACAGAATTAAGTTTGTTGCAAGACTCTGTTACCCGAAAAGGAAAGTTATAAAATGTCGCAACCCTTTGGGAACGGTCGGATCTTGCTCGTATGCGATGTAGAAAATTAGCACCATAGAACTAGCATCAGTTTTCCTTCTTGTGAAAGTCAGCTTTCGTTAATGTATAAATAAAATAAAAATACACTTCAATTATTTTAAGGATTAATGTTACCACAATTGTCTCTTTCTAGCGCAAGCAAGTACAACCAAAACGAAACGTCAGATTTAGTCACAAAAGCAGAGAGCTGTTCATTCAACCATTGGCTATCCCTTCCAGAAGAATTTTTGTAGATTCGTTTTTCTATTTTCTCTGCTTTGCCCCGGCAGTCACTTCCGTCAAATTCGCACAAACGAACATGTTCAGTTTCCTTTGTGTGTGTATAATGGCGGAAAGAGCGAGGGTATAGCATGGACATGTCTGCCTTTGGATTAGGCTGCCATATCCAAGCGTCTGTTGGGAAGTTCTGTCACTCTGTGCAGTTTACCGAACCGCAGATAACCTTCAAACTGTCTTTCAGAGTTGGTTATTGAATCAAACTCTATATTTGTGTGTGACATGTTTAAAATGTTCAGCATCTGTATTGATTTTTTTTTTTAATTTGGTCAGTCATTTAGCTTTCGTTCTATTTTTTTTTTTTTTTTTTTTTTTTTTTAAATTATTTAAATTTCTTTCTTTTTTTTTTTTTTTTTTTTTTTTTTTGAAAAGAGAAGAAAAGTGGAACGGTACACGTAAATGCTAAGAGTCAGTCGTTAAATAGGTTATATAATTCCACCTTTCTCACTCTCTCTCCCGTTTGTTCACAGCGAAACATATTCTGTTCCACTTATTCCTGTACCTGTTTAGTAATTGAGAGTTCTTTAGTAAGCAATGATATAAGCACCATTTTCCAATTTATGAGGGAAAACAAGTTTCTCGTAAAGATAAATAAACAAATATTCGTTCATACAGAACAAGCAGACACGTATCTAAAAGTTGGTTTGGGGTCCACGGGCTTTTGGGAAATCCATGGTGTGTCTGGGTATGAATGTAAATTAAATATACTGTATATAAATAGACCTAAAATTATATTATTTTTTTCGTGCCTGTCAAGGTTATAATACTTTATACGTAGTTATTTATAAAGAATTTTATATTCTTCATCTCACAAGAACGATTTTTGTTTCTACCACACGTGATAGATAGTACTCTATCGCCAAGTGTGATCTCGCTGGCTTTCTTCAGGTAGTTCGTACATTGAGTGTTGGTATACTGGAGAATTCCCCTGAACGGTGTGGATCAGTCACGCTGCGAGATGAGATAGGTCTACAGGTAAACATAGAGAAAACAGAATACATGACAACAATCCGAAACACAGGGAATGAAGGAAATAAAAACATAAGAATTAGGGATGAGGTCATAGAGAAAGTAAACAAATTTAATGTTTGGGAGCATACGTAACAAGCTAGAACGAGGTCACGGAAGAAATATAAATGTCGTTTGGTATATGGTAACGCATGTTTTTGTTCAGTCCAGATCTTCCAACTTCGCGATTAATAAATATCAAGGAACCAAAACATTGCAACTTGATTGAAGCAAAGAGAGTAAGTGGTAAAGATGTTTACTTTTGTGTTCCGTTAATAATTAAAAACGAATTCTAATTGTAAGGAGTTAAATAGGTTTAGTTTGTGTTAGACCAAATACAAGAAAGATGGGTATTTGTACAGTGAGGTGCATAAAAATGTCCTGGAGAAATTTTATGTGGCTATAACTAACCAGCATTTTATTCAGGTTTTAAACAAACCATATTATTATGTTTGTGACGTATATTATTATTATGGTTCAGTGTTGCCATATCGTGCAACATTTTAGACTTAGAAATTATCTATCGGTCATTTTTATGAATATGACAGTACGTAAACACGTTAGGGGGAGTGTAAAGCAACGAACTCTAACGCTAGATGGCAGCAGCATCTACGTATGTCTCTAATGTATTTCGTTCGTTGCACGAGATTCGAATGCTGCTCCTTCAAATTCAAACCTAGAGAGTTAAAACTTTCAGAGAAGAAAGTTCATAACCTTTTTAAGAATTCTATCCGTTGTTCATTTTCTTTTTTGTTCATTGTTGATAGGGGTTTATTGTTGTAGGTTTGAAACCGATTTCAACAGTGAACAAAAACGAAAATATCACCATGCATTGAACCCTTGAAATAATTGTGAAGTTTCTTCTAAAATGAAGAAACAGCTTTCTTACAAGGCTGATTAGGACTTTAATAACCACAAAAGAAACTGAAGCGTACCAGTTTTGGAGGTATACCACCTCCTCCTTCAGACTGAACTACAGTATACACATTTGCGAGCGTTATATAGTTCAGTCTGAAGAAGGGAGGTAGTATGCCTCCGAAACTGTTACGCTTTAGTTTCTTTTAAAGCATAATAAGCCTTGTCAGAAAGCTGTTTTCTTTATTCACGATGCACACAAGGCCTACTGTTATAATAGAACTGAAAGTTTGAACACGTTGCACTTGAATTTGTAGGATCAGCATTACAATTTTGTATTTTTTTTTTAAAGTAAAAAATAAAGGCATACGGAAGTAGTGCTCCTATCTATCTTTAAAAATAGTTGCTTTTCACTAACCTTAAGTCTATTCGATTGGTAGCATTTCTCGTATGTTGAAAAAGTCATGGTTAGTATCATACGCGAAAGCGTTACATAGATGTAGTAGTCATCATTTCTCATGTCACACTTATTACATTCGTCGTGTGCTTGTTCTCTGATATCTATATGTCAGGTTTTCGCTGCATTTAACAAAAACGGAATGATGTTTCAGCAGGAAGAGCAGACAAAGTTGTCCTTGTTCCGACATTATCACTCATGACACGATGTCGTAAACCTTATCTGAATACTCGTATTTTATGTAACTGTTGCAGCACGTTCTAGTTAATCACACGTCTCGTTTCTGTCGCGCACTGTTGTACCACTGATGAAGATTGGTCGTGTCATGTGGTGTGAGTAATGCTGTTACCGGTATACCTTCAAGAAAGATAAGAATATATTTTTTCTCTTTGCGTGGAAGCTTTTATCCTTGCTTTTGACGATCTCCTAAGGATAAAACAGATGCACTGTTTCCTCTGAAAGCTAGATGGCGTTTGACAATTGGTATTGCAGCGTCCCTCGCTAACGACATTGCAGATGCAAAGTAAATACACAGGTAACGCAAATACCTTGGATATAGATCGAATTTGATATGCATCGGTTCTGTGTTGAATCGCTGTGGAAAAACTCAGTAAGGACCCTCACAAATATTCTGTAGTTCTTTTCGACGTTTACTAAAGCATAAATGGTCCAGAATAATGTGTTAATCTCCATACTGTATCTAGCGGTGATATTCAGCCGGCTCTTCGGAATCAGTTAACATTTTGGTAAAAACGATTCGATGCCTTAGGATCCCACACATATTGCGTTCTACAGTGCAGCAAGAATCGCGGCATGCTACATGGAACAGGCCTATTCAATGTGAAAACACGGAAGTTGCGCTGCTGTAGTTATCCTGCTAAATGGAACTTATGTAGACATGCAGTAATTCGTTCTAGCCGTAGCCCACAGCCCCTGGGCCTGATCTGCAGTATACAGCGTGCCGCAACTCTCGTTATGCTGCAGGACGCAACACAACTTGTGCAGGCACGTAATAATTTGTTCCAACCAGAACCCAGGACCCTGGTCTTCAGCATACAGCGTGTCGCAAGTCTTCCTGTCAATCGTGTGCTGCAGGACGCAATATATGCGTATCGGAATCCTGTTTTTTTTTTTTTTTTTTTTTTTTTTTTTTTTTTTTTTTTTTTTGCGTGCTTGCTTCAGGTTGTCAAGGTAAATGACCAGACTCGCAGCGTCACGAGAATTCGCGCTTGGTTTATAAAATGAGTTACTGTGATTTTTTTAAATACTTTCCTTTCTGATTTGTCTCTTTTTCAATGTAACTGCAGATTTAAAGAAAAAAAATAAGTGGAAAAACTTGCTGATAATACCAATTCCAATAACTTTATGTCTATTAATGGATATTTGACACACACAGTAATAAACAGCGTATGTTAGGCACAGAACACAGTGTTACGTACTGGGAATATTATACCACCTTAAACGTGGAAAATCGACATGTTGAATATTTCACTTCATATAATATAGTTTGCAACACTGCATTCACATACAGTAGACGCTTTTTCATCCGGCACGCTCTATTATCCACAATCGGTCGAGCCATTCGCGTTCGTCTTTTTCCGGTTGTGCTCGGGCGTTCGGTGACTTTGTCCGCAACTTGGCGCCACTGCGCTGGGCTGTCCCCACCATTTTCTTTGTCGACTGCTGTTCACCTGTGTCGCACGTAGTTACGACCCTTGTAACCTTGTTTCCGTTCGCTTAGGCCAAGTATTCACTTGAAGACTTCCGTCTTAAGACAAAAGTCTGCCACAGACGTCCGTCCTGCGACATATGTCTGCCGACGGTAGTCTGTCACGACTAAAGTTTAACGTCCACACTTCAGTCTGTTTTTGGTGAGAGAGCATGACGGAAGCAGTGGATTTCGCGGGTGTTTGTGCCAGCTATTTGGTTATCCAGTCTAGCAGGAAATATAAGCATCAGGGAAAATTCCAGGCATTCCTTCCGGAAAATCGAACACTGAGCATAGTAATGGATAATAGCGTTAACCACGTTTTTAAGCTGCATTTGGTGAAAAAATAAGTTTGCTCACAAATGAACCAGAAATATTTTCTGAAGAAACTTAACCTAACATGTAATTTACTTTCTCGGAATTAAATAATGTCAAATTTTGTGTGAAAGGAACTAGTTCTCATACAGACGCGTACCCAAAGGTCCCTCTTCAATGGGGCCTAATGCGAACGAATTATTATAGATTATGGAAAGATTTTTAACTCATAGCTTTTCCTCAAAATAACAGTAATTTATTATTATTATACAGCTCAATCGATTTTTTTTTTCAACGAACGAATGTAATCATTTTATAATCAATTAAAAACCAGTCTTAACGTTTTGTATTATTGGGCATGAATGTCTTTTTAATTTTATTTATTTTAATAATATTTTTGTACCAATATCACAGTTTAACTCATAATATTGATACAAAACATCTCCCGAAACCCACGCTTTACGTAATGCGTAGTTTGTGATGTATCACGAATTCATTTTCTTTGTCATTGTAAATAGTCAATCTTGGGCTAGAAGTTGGAAACCTGTATCTCGAAAATGAAGCTTTTTTTTTTAATAAAATTTATATGAAGTATTTTTGTTATCTCATGAAGTCGTCTGCCAATTTTGTCTCACATGTTTCTCTACACCGTGTATATCAAAGTAAAGAAACTGTGTTGAGCCACATCAACTTTCATTCGTAAAAAAAAAAATGAAAAAAAAAAAAAAAAAGTAAATAAAATAATATAAAAGCCATTTTCTGTAGGTTTTGTTCTTTCCCCTTAAAAAGGAAATAATCCGATCATTGTAAACGTAACTTCTGAAGACTAACTTGACGTCATGGATTTATAACTTTTCAAAGTTTTCTCATTGATTGTTTTTAGATTAATTCTGAGGAATTTATATCCGCTTTGTATGTTTCTACAAGAACATTGAAAACAGTAAACTTTTTCTGGTCGTTAAAAAAAAAAAAAAATGAAAAAGGCAACTGGAAATCAATGAACTCAAAATGAAAATTTTAGGAGAAAATCGAAATGAGTTTCAGAAATATACCTAAATCAGTGACATTGCAATTTTTCTCTTTTTCGCCCTTGTTTCAACGTATCCTGATTTGTACTTTAATTGTATTCTCATTTAGTATTATTTTTTAAATAATTTTTCATCGTCATAATGTTTGGCTGAATGAAACGTAATCATATAACCTGGAGAAATGTTTGGACGAACAACCATTTCGTGTCATAATTTCATTCTGAAATCTTCCTCCTCCCCCCCCCCTTTCTCTCTCTCTCTCTCTCTCTCTCTCTCCGGCCCCATTCCTCGTTTTGGGAATTGAGCTGGATTTTCAAACTTTCGTGGTAAAGTTTGAAAACTATGTTCCAAGATAACTTCTTCGATCGTAGTTATCGTGAATTTCTGTCCACTCATCTCAGCAGAAAAGTGGTTTTAATTAAATCAAGCAGATGTCTCAAAACCACCCTTTTCAGTCCCGTGAGTTATTTAGCAGCGATGTCAACTTAGAGCAAGCTTTTCAATATTCTAGATATGCGTTACTGACCTCTTTTTCTTACCCTATATATATTATATATATCCGTTATACTTTTTGTTCCCATCTTCGTTGCCATTCTGTTACGAGGGTAAGTCTGTACCCTATTTTTTTTTTTTTTAGCAAAAATAATAAACATACAGGAAATTTAAAATATATTAATTGTTCTATGGACGTTTCACTATTTTCCCACATAGTCACCACAGCGATTACGCCATTTGGCGCATCGCACCACTATTTTGGAGATACCACTCTTCTAGACTTCGGCCGGTCGATCGTAGAACCACCACCGGACAATGGTTTCCGCTTTGTCGTCGGAAATGAATTTCAGTCCAACCAGGAACTTTTTCAGTGGTCTGGTGGTAATTACTGGAATAATTGAATTTTATTTATGGTCTTTAGGCATATAAAGCTCAGGCCGAGATAGGGAAAGGTTGCAGGATGGTGTTGACCAGGGCCTATGTTGAAGGTGGCATCCCAGCATTTGCCTGGTGTGACTAAGGAGAAACCTCAGTGAGGATGGTCGACCGCTGGGATCGAACACACAACCTCCCTGGTTCGATCCTGGACAGTGAGTACAAAATGGTTCTTTCTAATTTTGAAATTTTGGCTATGTATAACAATCGAGGTGTTAACGTAAAAGATCAACCCACAGAACGTCGGGATGGCCGAATGGTTCGCTTTCTGTGCGTGTTGTCACAGATTGTCCCCGCCGGGGTTCATTAAATGGAGTGATTCTGAACCCACTTTGCTTAAAAAAAATGTAAGGCCCTTTTTAGGAAGCACAATAGCTCGTGTAGGAAATTAATAACAATTCACTCACCGATCCACGAACGGACAAAGTTCTACTGTGACGCCTTGCACCCAAAGGCGCTTTTATTAATCATCGCATAACTTTTGAGTGAATTGAGATATTACGATCAGGTTAAGGCAAATTATTTTTTAGACCTCCTTTTACATTTCACTCGCTGCATGTATGCTTCTATCTTCTACAGGAATTTTCTCGTTTTAAAAAAATGCGAATTCCGTTTGGTTATATATATATATATCAATAATGTTACTAATGTTTTCATAAATAATTTAATTATCCATAGGCTTCATAAAAGTTTCAGGAGCAAGTGAAGATTCAAGTGACGTTTGCGTGTACTGATGTGACCATACTCATCCGAGTATTGTTTGGATTGCCCTCCCTAATTAGGTGAATCAAGGAAGATACTAATTTGTTACAATTCGTTGTTGACAAAAGACCGTTTCGGGACGGGCGTAAGCCATAGTGCTGTTACCGCCCATACAATTAATTTTATCTTATCTTAACAAAAGACCGTTCTCTGTATATCCATTATTACCGGTTTTCTGTTTTCTTCTGAATGAGTGGACACTCTTGAACAAAATGCCATGTTTTTCTCTCGAGTCTGGTTTCTGGTTTCTCCTGTAGCAACATCAGGAACACGTGCAGGTTAATTTATTTTCTGCGGAGAATTTTCCTCACCCGATTCCCTGTGGAATGGTAAGGTATTAGCTCTTGTTGGAATTGCGGTGTATTCGTGTCACAACGCAAGAGCAGCTTTCCGGTAAATGTTAGCGCTCTCCAGTGTCTCAGTTTTGAAAATTTTAAGTAAGTAGACATTGATTTGTATCAGCGTAGTTCATGTTTTTAGCTACCCCTGCAGGGTACTTCTTATGGATGTTTTGCCTTCGACGAGTGAACTGGAAATGTGCCCTCAAAAATTCTGCATTTTAACAGAAAATGTAACTTTTAAGGTCTTAAATCCTGTTTTTTTTTAATGTTTTTTTTTTATTTTTCGATCTTCCGTCGTTAATGATCTTGTTCAATTTTTCTTGTGTGCGTAACAGTAGGTTCATAGCCGTAATCGGTAACAACTAGGCGGTTCCCGAGTCCTCTCGAGGAGAAAAATTGACGAGAAACAGTTCGATAGAATTGGAAATGATGGTGACATAATAAAGGTTGTTCAAAATGTGGTTACACTATTCAAGCCAAATTCGTAAGTCAACCTGCCACATTTTCGAAACCTGAATAGATTTTATTCTTTATCCTGTTACAGAAGAAAATTTTTAATGGAATATAGACATGCCAATATTATTGGTTATGGATTTCTCATTGTAGGCCTAATAGGATTGAAACTTAACCTAAAATGTTCTGCGTGCAGCGTGTCTTGTGAACACCGTGCTTGATACTTTGCTGTGTTTGAAAATGTGAAAATAATTTATTTCGACGTATCATTAATTCTGACTTCGCAATCAACCAATGAGCATCGACAAACTTTATTTATATTTAATATGGTAACAAACGTTTATAAAACGGGGAGCAGGGTCACAGATTGTATAAGACAAACTTCCCACACTCACTTGTTTCCTCCTAACCTACAACCTAACCTTACTGTCCAACGTCTTCAATTAGTATTATTAACAAAATAGGCTGATAATATAATTAATCTTCATTTGAATCCTGTGAATCCTTCAATTTTAAGATCATAACGAAGAGCTAACTAAATTTGCGTATGGTGGATTTCTAGATGTTTGCTTGGTAGGGGTGCCCTGGTGCAGGTCTGATTCTGGGGATTGATTAAAACATCCAAAAGTTACTTTCCTTACGATAATTAAATCTCAGGACGAAAGTGGCGTAAGAGGGCCAGGTATTTTACTTTAATGCCAAATGTACGAACTTTACTGCAGTGGTGTAGTGGAAGAAAAAATAGTACCGGAGCGCTTGATTCACGAATAGTTCATTATGTTCATTAATAGTTCACGAATAGGGTATGAGTATGGTAAATACCTTGTAGATTAATGCACCTGTATACTAAAGCAATGGTATCATTAATGCCACTCCTGCTACAAGATTAATCAACCGTACGTGTCAGCAAAACCCTAGCCAGGAAACAAATTTAAATATATTCACAAAAAAAAAAAAGCCAAAACTCCGTAAGTTCTTGTGGATTAGTAGAACTAGGCAACGGCGCATGCATTAAGTACCTCTGTAGTGTAAGAGTACTAGACGTTCTGATTTAGTCCTTAATGTTTTTCAAGATACTTTCCAATATGTAAAAAATAAATAAAAATGATAAATTAAATAACAAAAAGAGACAGGGAGCTCGGTGACGTCTAAAAGAAGGCTCTACTACATCCCTCATTTACTGTGTGAAGTGCTCTCAGTAGTGATCGGCAAAGGGCTCCACTCAATTCGATCAATTTGAAAAAACTCTACCTGGTGAGGATACATTGAACATAGTGGTTTGGAATTCACGTTAAATTCTGTGTCCCGTCCTGTGGGTGTCGTCTTCATAAGCAATAGCAAACCATCATCGTTTCAATACCAGTACGGTATCCAGACGATGCCCGTGTCGGCTACTTTCCCAGTCACGTCATACCTCAGGCATATGGCAGTAGTTGCCTGTCTTTTCCATAAACAGTCAGTAGAATGCTCGTCGCCTTGTAATCGGTACGACATAGGCTCGATTCCATATATCGGCCATCTTGAAATTTTTTTCCAGATTTCGCTACTGGCATGGTACTTATTCCTTGCAAATCCTACCCCTTGTTGATTAATTGACATACTAACATCCTAAATGAGCTGGTGAGTTTCAGGACGGAACCTACAGTTTTTTTTTGTCATAGTGGGCTCCGAACCATTCCGTTCAATAGAACCTAGTGGGAATTGAACCCGTAACCACGCGCACAGAAAGCGAGCGCGCTAACTCCTCGGTCACCCCGAGCTTCCCTTGTTCATGCTATTGTTATTAAACATAACCTGGGTACAATGTCTATAAACTAGCTGTATGTGGAGATAGGTAATTACGTAAATAAATAATTTAAACATAAAAATACAAATTTATTGTTTAAAAGTAGGATTAGGACGTAGTCTTTAAGTTGGATATTAATGCTACAAAATACGTTAGAGTAACTGCAATGGACTCGAAGTTGCCGGGTTCGAGTCCCGGCAGGGTCATGGATGTCTTTCTTTTAACTAGAACGTGACGGATAATCGTGACCGGCCGAAGTCAACAGTTAATAGACTGACCCATATAAAATAAAGTTTACAAAGTTTTACCAAATAACTGAAATTAATAAGTTTCATGACATAGATTTTTTTTTTTTAGAAAAAAAGTAAAATAAGATCGAGATCAGAAGAAAAATATCGAAGTTATTATCGAGTTATAACAACTTTTAAAATTAAAATGTCCTACTTTGTACTTGTTACATAGAATAGAAATTTAATTGCAGCTTTGTTATTCAGCATGTGGTTCTCGTTCATTCAACTGAGTAAGTAAACTGCATACTTCATAGTTGGAACAAAAGGATTTCAAGCCATTAAATAATATTAGTAACTGGAAGAAGGTAACAACCCTGTATTGTTAACCGATTTATTTATTGAGTGCAATGAATTATTATATTTTGTTTTTGCATGTATTCTATTTCACAGTTTTGATGGGTGAAGTAAATGTCCCGGATTGTTGGATGGATTTCCACTTTGAAAAACATACATACACAAATATTTACAGTGTATATCGATTTGCTACATTTGAGTTTGATTGCCTAAGCCTAAGAACCTTTTGCAACATTCTAAATAACTGTAATTTGTCACTATGAAGTGGATTCCTATTTCATGCAATGAATCAAATTAAATGCGTACACTCACATTAATTGGAGATGGGCTATGAGTTCGGTAAGTTGTACAGCCACTTGCATTTGCTCGATTAAGAGATTGGATAACTTTCGGACTTTGAAAAGAAAAAAAGAAACGTGGACCATTTTGTATGAATCTGATTGTACAGTGTCTTCTGGTTTTTGCTTGTCAGTTTCTCATATATTGTTCTTTTTCTTGCAGGTAAGACGTCCTTTGTGTCTGTCTTTCGCTCTTCTGTAGGTAAGTACGTGCCAAAGAGTCTTTGTGCTTACTCCGTGTCTCTCATGAGCTGATGCATTTTACATGTTGGACTTAACTTCTCACTTGCCCTTCTATATGGATGGAACCTCTTTGTGACAAAGGGAAATCGTAGTTGAAGGCATGGCATCTTCTTGTTGGTCTTAATTGACCTCCTTGTAGTTGTGTTTATCAGCGCCCTTTTTAGCTTTGAGAGGAAAGTGAAAGGTAACTAGTCTATAATTTTAATATTAATAGACAGGTCTGCACAGATATTCGTGAGTTGTATGTTGGTGAGTATAGTTTCAAGACACGCGTAGGTACTTTAAATAACGTAACAAATCCGAGCATAGATTCAGTTAGGTTAATTTGCTAGTCTGCTTAGAACTAAGTTAGTATCCCTAAGTCTACTGTAATAGTAGAATAAAGACACGTAAACTGTTAGGACTATGAAAACACACGTACATTAATAACTAACAAGGCCACTTCTTGTACCAATAAAATATTTACTATTTCAGTTGCTGTAACCATACGTTGGGTAAATTCCTAATGACACACATTCCACGTTAATCACAATTCATAATATCGTTGCCCCCGCCATACCATTACCTTAAGCAATTGTAGTACATTAAACATTTGTCAAAAGCAATCCGCAATACGTAACTTTCATCCTGATTTCAATCGAGTGTGTAAATCCTGATATTCTATATTCGTATCCCCATAGTTTCTTGTTCTGTCTTTTTATATAGCCATTTTCATTAATTTCACATACGTTTTACCATAACTAGTGTTACTTTAAATTTAATTCAATCTTTTGCCGAGTTCGAACTACAGTTTAATAGAATGGAAACTTAACCTACTCCTGATGGGGACAGGAGTTATTGATTGAAGTTTAGATGCATGGTGCCTCGTCTTATCCATGTTCATTTCAACTTACCTTTAGTTCAGAGAACTTCTGAGAATCGCTTACACCCTTTGGGAAAACCATTACACAATTTTGAAATATGCATTTTTGGATGGACCATTTTTGAAGTATGATGATACCATGCCGTCTCAGATGTACTGTTAATGGTATTCGAAATAATAAGTTCTAAAGATAATTTCCTCACGCTTGCGGTAGCCTGTGGTTCCGAAACAAGGCGGAATTTTCACCCTGGTCACTTAGTTTTTTTTTATGGTGTAGAGTGTACTATCATTCCTCCAAATTTGTCCGTCAAATTCAGGAAAGTATTTGGTTATTTTAGATAAATATGTTTTGCCAAGCAGCGTGTACCTGCAGTTTACGTGTATTTAATACGAAATTACTTTGAAACCACGCAATGAGCACAGTTGCTCTATATGTAGAACTGTCTAACATAAATCAACAAAAGCCAGCGAGTATCATTTCTTAAGAAATATTATTACTAAAGCAAGGAAGAAATACACAGCACTGGGATGTGCATATACCCAACTTGGTAAAAAGAGGCTTTAACTTCAGAAAGTGCAAATGTGAAAGCAAAAATCCTTAAGAGCTGGGAAATCCGATTTGAGAAATGCTGGTTTATTCATTATCGACCCGTGCTGATTTTTGTTCCGAAAAGTTTGAAACTCCACTTGATCTATACATTGCTTCGGCCTATCCCATTAGCCAAACAGCGGGAAAGAAAAAGAGTTGCTTGCCCAACATTTTCCTCCTTCAAAACACTACGAAATCTTTCATCACATATGGAAAGGAATTCTGTTCAATCGTAGGGCATAACAGACAGGATACGAGGAAAAATTCGGCTACAGTTCCTGGAGAAGAAAATAGTTTTGAGTTGAATCAGAGACCGTTTGAGCTAAAGCGCTTAAAAGTTGCAGTAATTTAATCGTTACATTCAAATGCGGACCAATTTTATTAGCTGGAGAGGTTCTACAGGCTACTTACTCTTGGCCACTTCGAACGCATTTTTCATCGTTTTTAATGTTTTATTAATACCTGTATAATAGAGTGATTCTACGCGTCACGCTCTGACATTTAGAATTCAGTTTTCGACGTTGATTGCATTATAACATCTCATAATTTGAAAAAAGGCGATTTCAACATACCGTTTGATAGAGGAGACATTGTAGAATACTTTTCCCGGTGAAAAAACACGTAGTCAATAAGAATACTATATATTCTTTATTGTTAAAGTTGTCGCCACGCACTGACATTTTGGCAACCTGCACTTAAACTCTTGACATACATTTCCCTCAAACTCGTTGAAAGTATAGACCCGCAAAAATTTCAAAAATCCACACTAAAGACGAATGTCTTAGGTTTAATTATCATTTTTAAAAAATCCAGAATTTATAATAATGAGCGTATAGGAGGAAAAGCACAGCGTCACGCGCTGACATCTGTGAATTATTAAATGATTTCAGCTTGTAAGTCTTGTTTTTGTGTGTGTGTGTGTGTGTGTGTGTGCATTCTGATGGAAATAAGCTAATGGACTCAATTACATAAGATAAGATAAAATGAATTTTATGGGCGGTAACAGCAGACTCAATTACATTTTCTAGATAAGATATCGGTATAAAATATAGTGCGTGTCCAAAATTCTTGTGTTCCAAAAGTTAAAAATTTTAAATCCACATTAGAGCGATTCTATGAATAAGTGAAGCCCGGTAGTTAAAAGTCAAAGATACAGTTAATATTTTGCATAATTTCTATAGTTTTTGGTCGTATTTTTTTTAAGGTGAGAGTGCGCTCGAGAATCTAAGGGTGACATCCCCCACACGGAAGTCTGGGAGAATCACGCCCCCAAGCTCCGGACTAGAGGCCGCAAATATAGATGAGGTCGCTGTATACTTTCGGCTCCTTCGAAGGGGCGCCAAAATCGGATATTGCTCCCCTTGCAAAAATACAAGCTGCTGCCCTGGGTATACGATGTGTGTTTACTAAAATACTTTAATAATTCTTAGTATAAATGCATAGTGAGCTTCTGTTTTTGAATTATTTAAACATCTTCATAAGTTTACAACTTTTCGTTGTGCCTTAAAAGATGCATCAGTGTACGCACACTATTTAACTTATCATCTGCGTTCTTTTGTTTTACCTGAAAACAGAACAGTGCATGAACCAACACGAATAAGTAGATAAGAAGTTGTATCTCTAAAGCAAAAAGAGAAATGTAAATAAAGATTTTCGTAAAACCAAACCTTTTATTTAAAAATCCATGAAAGAAAAAAAAACAGAGTGTACAGAAATATATTTATTTCATAATTATACAATAGTTTTAAGAAGGTTCAAAACGTGAAATAGAAATTTAAAAATGAAGGCAGTAGAAGGCAGCTTAACTTGAAAGGCAAGTATTGCGCAATATTGTGCAATCACAAACATTGTGCTTCTATCGTAGAGATTCTTTGAAAATCTTTTCTAACACACAAAATTCCTGGTTATATTAAAATAGAAATTCTAGCACGATTCGCCAAGACCTGTTATGCTGCGAATATAAAAAGAAACATGTATCTTGCTCCGCGTAGACTTATTATGTATTCAAGAAAAAGAATGTGAAACAAAAATAAAGTTACACCTGCACAAAACAATTCCAGGAAATGTAGGAGCATGTTCTGTCTTGTTTAGGGCATCAAAAGAAGCGAAACAAAAAACAGATTGTTAAATGTCATTCAACTGGCACCGCTGTCAATCAAGCGGCAGGCTTAAAAAGAAACAAGTTACAACACGTTCTTGAGCAAAACAAAACGACAAACATAAATAAACGAACGCCTGCATAAAATGTGCAAACAAACAACTGTGCGCATGCGCAGTTCATAATCCGAAACATCGAAAGATGTGATACATATAAACTTTTTGACAGAGAGATAAATTCACCTCCAACGCAGCCTGGACATACCGCTGACTTGGAGGTTCTTTTTTTTTTTTTTTCGTCTTACATCTTTCGATCTTTGTTAGAAAATCATTATTCCCACCCTAAAAATAAAATGATGATCTTAATAAAATTCTATACTAAATTTAACCTACCACATCGCCTTATACGGTTGTCACGGGCGCTTCATACCGCGGCCGGTCGGTGTGGTGCGGGCGGGCAAAGGCGAGGCGATAAATCCACGATTACATAAATCCAATTATTACATGTTCATTAAAATATCAATCAAACTTACGTTTGCTCATCTATAAACCACCTTAGGTTAGGGGATAGGGGTGAAACCCAACCGAACCTCCATGTCAATACATCATACCAAATACAGCCTCACAGTTGTAATGGTTAAGGCTACAAACCGGTTTGAAATTTATAAAAGTCGCCCATATGCTACTTGTTTCAAACTGTATTAAGTAATATTCTCTTCATTTTATATTATGATTAATAGCTGAAAGCACCTGCATATTAGTTGGTTAAAATAATTTAAGGCTGTCAAGAATATTTTATAAGCCTTTAAGGCGCTTTTTTTTTTGTATCACCTCTGCCTTTCTTCTTTATTTCACCAGCAAAAACCTGTCAATCATGAACAGTAAGGGTGCACTTATCCGCACACGAAACTAGGCGGTAGCCGCAGTAATAATTCTGTTTACTGAGGAGTTTTATTCCGAGTGTAATAAGAACACACCTAACCTGACTTTTCTAACCTAAGCTAACAAATGGCCACTAATTTTATTAAATTTCGTAATGCGTATATATAAAACAATTATATTTCTTTTTAAAAATTAATATAACCACTCCAGGATTTGATCTCGGGTCTCCAGATCAGCTTTCCGATACGTTAACCGTTGGACTAAATTAGCAATTGCAAAGCAGCAGTTTAGGGTTGAGGAAGTACTGCGCCTGCGCGAGAGTTGTCCAGAACTGCAACTACCGCCTTCCTATACGAACGAGCGAGCGTATAATTTTGCAACTTTTTTTTTAGTTTGAATTGATATTAACGCACTCAACGAGCCAAAGACCTTCTAAGGACGTGCCCTACAGTTTTTGTTAAAGTGGGTTCCGAACTACTCGTTGAATTAACCCTGGCAGGACTTGAACCCATGACCACGCGCAGTCCAACTTTTAATAGTTATTATATCCTTGAGTCCAGACGAAGTGATTCTTTCGGATTCTCAACTATACTGTGTGATGCGCAGTACTCTTGAACTTAAGTTTTCCGTCTTCTGTTACTAGTGCTCAATCTTTTAGGACCATAAGAACAGACATCGAGGATCACCTTTGGTCCGCGTACCACAGTTTGCGCAAGGCTGTTAGAACATAATTTATTATGTCGAGTATCGTTCTACGAAGATCCAACTGTATGAATAAACTTATCCTTTATTAAAGGACAAAAAGTAACGATTTTCTCTATGTGGATATTATGGTCATTTCAGTGCCGAGTTTCTATGATGATGATGATGATGATATTTAATTAAATGTCTTCTCGCGTTTGTTAACTGTCAACCGTTAAAACTACCATATTTTTGTTTTAAATCTCAGATCCTTAGGATGTAGCACAAGGATTCAGCATGTTTTTCACTGCAATTCTTGACAAAAAGTAAAAAAGAGTAAAACTCTATCATGATCAGGTTTCAACAGAAGACAAGAGAAAAGTAATTAAGGGTCGTCGGGCAAAATCCAATAAAGGCAAGACTCCTTGACAATGTTTGTCGTTGGTAATGAAATGTCCGTGTTTGTATTGGTCTTTTTGTATCGTTTCTGGATAACTCAATTCACTGCTCTCAATATTTAATCTTGATCTCCGCATAGATGAAGAAAAACTTCCAGTGGGCGTTACTGGATATGAAAGATTTTAAATAAGCATAATCAAGAAAACAAAAGAAAAATCAAGGTTAACATCAAATAAAAAAAATACAAAGAACTAATATATAGAAAGAGAAAGTGTCCTTTTGTGTTGTAAAAGAAAAACTTTCAAGACATTGGCCATATGTTATTGAGTATCTTGTAAATTATACGGTCGTTTAGCTGTAGTAAACGCACGGTGAGAATATATTGGCCGTATATTTCATTCAGGCTCTATCTGTCAGCGAATTTATTGGGGATCTGAAATTGCTGCCTCCGCCCGCCTACACCCTCTACAGATTTTTTTGCTTCTGTTCGTCTCATTTTTCGATTTTGTCTTCACCAACTGCCAATTGTATCGGCTTTCTCGAAGCATTAGCTGTTAAGTAAATTTCAGCGAAGAAATATGTTCTTGTTTTGACCATTTCAAGCAGTACGCATTTTTGAGTGTCCACTGACACTTGTACAATAATTTATTCTCTAAGGAGTAAAATAGAGCAGTCTTCTGTATTAGGTAGAAGTAATATTAACCTGTCAAATTATGATCTTTTCTTACTGTTCATCGATTTCTTTCTCTGTACATAAGGGTACTCTGATATGGAAAATTAAACTAAATAAATTCAAATACAGTTTACCAGAGCAGGACATTTTGTATATTGGTGAGGACCAATATCCACTGCACAGGTGATTAGTTGCTCTCGCCTCCAACAATTGTTCCTAAATTCGTTTCCCTGTTGGAACAAAAGAATTCCAGTAAACTTTTAGTACTATTGATGTTTATCAGAGTTAAACTATTGTGTTCTTCTGCGACCAATAACATTATGGCTGAGAAACAGTTTGTTTCTTCTCCATTTTTTTTGCTACTTTTGAGAAAAAACAGTTTGAAAGTTTGAAGTTCCATTTAAAGTCTGTATAAATTTATTATATGTTGAACATTTCTATCCATTTGAAGGTCGTTTTGTGAGATATTTTCGGGGTTGATGCCCTTCAGTATAAGGTCTTTGATTGCAGTGTTAACTCCATTTTGCCAAAAAGTGGAGATAGAACAAGCTGGTTCTCAGCCATTGGTATGTTCAGAAAAGCAAGTTTAGTTTTATGTTTTATCTTCTTACGTCACGTGCTGAAATCATAATTTGGTGATAACCTTTAACAACACGTACGAAGTGATCTTGTTGCTAAAAGTTTGGTGTGTCATTGAGTTTTGTTTTACAGAGAATACAACGGTTTCTGACATCAGCATATCTCGTCATTCTGACAGAAGGCACAAGTCCAAATTTCGCTGTGTTGAGTTATAGACACACATTAGTAGAGCAACCAAAAAGCATAACAAGCATTAAAACCATAAGCGAGTTTTACACATATGGTTGCTGCCTTATCTTACCAGTTAAACTTATTTAAAATGATGTAAAAAACTTATTTTATTATTTGTAAATTTAGCGCAGAATTGTCAGGTTGTACTATATTTTGGCGCACTGTTAGATCGTCGAAACGTACAATAATTTTGAAATTCGACATTTTATTTAAACTTAATTACGAAAGATGGAAAATTTGTACATGTTATTCTTTTCCTCTACTTGTCCACTTACGTTAGATTAGTGTTCCACCTAGTGGTGCAGAAAACAAACAAAATGGAAGATAGGGAGCTAAGTTTACTATTGCAACAAGATGGAGTGGAAGGTGTATTCATCAGTACAGCCAACTTTATGTGCAGTACTGATAATTTCACCAAAAAAACATAAAGTAGGAAAATAAAATGTATAATTTGCAGCTGTATAAAGCATGGTTTTCAACCTTTTAATTCTCACGGACCGGCAAACGAAAGGAAGTACTTTCTTCAAGGACCAGGAGGATGCCAGTAAGTTAGACATTTATTTCACATTCAAAAGGTGTCAGCTCGTCTTCAGATTCTCGTTTTAAAAATAGTATCTCAATTTGAACTGACGAAATTTTCAAAATAAATGTTAAATAATTAATTGTATTAATTTGCCGAGGACCGGTATAATTGTTTCGCGGTCCGCGGGCTGAAAACACTGGTTTAAAGTATGGGAAATCTGAACCCTGTTGCAGAGCCACCTGTCAGCGTTGTGGCGAAGTAGAAGGGTAAAATTGTGTTGGATCACGTCTAAGAAAAAAATTAAAATGAACGTCATTTTGTAATCTAGCACATGATTAGAAATATATATTTACCCCGTCGAGTTTCGACCTAGTGTTTGCTACTCAATAAGCCGACGCTCTATCTATGCAGCTACGGTAGCAATTTGCAGACAGCGATTTGGAAGCTTTATTTACAGAATTCTTGTGGTGTATCACGCGTGTGAGTGTTGCGCAGTCGCCAGATACTCTCCTCTTTAGATACTCGTGCCCGGTCCATAAGTTCGGGATTTTTTTCGCCAACGCCATCTACCAGCCCACGGTTGAACTACGTAGTGTGTTACCCTGCAGATATGGACTGCGCATACTGTTCTTCCGCGATCAGGACGTGCAGTCCACGTTTACAGCGCACTGGTTATGGCATAACGTCTGAAATACCATTACATCTGCAGAATAGCAATATGATACATACCATGTTGTTACAACCTTCCAGCCGTTTTGCAAAAACCTGTCAGGATGGTCGGTCGCTGGGATTGAACCCACGACCTCCCGAAAGCTACGCCAAAGTTCTACCACTGAGCTACGGCAGCTCGGTACGATGAATTATGTGAAAGTTTTTTGCACGATATTTCTGTATGTGGTGTCGCATTACATGATTTGAGAATTTGATCAGCACGTTTTCCAACATTTTGCTGAACAGTTACACTAAACATGAAAATTATATTTTGCACGTTGGGAGAAATGCTAATATAAGAAACGTAAATACTACTCATTACAGTGAAAATAAATCATGTGGGTAGTTACGTAGAATGCATAAATTTGTTTAATAATAGATTTGTCATATATTGTTGTTATGAACTGTGTGTGTGTGTGTTTGCTGTTACCGCACATACAATTCATTTTATCTTATCTTTATGAATTGTATGTGTTGTTTATTTTAAACTACTGGCTGAAGGTGTGTCAGTTTCATTGCTACGTGTACAACAAGGCTGGCACGCCATATGATATGATTCACTATTTCGGCCAAGGTCAAGGTACCAGCTGAGAAGTTGCATTAACCGTATATGCTAATTATGTACTGAGTTTATGATTTTGAAACTTTGAATATCAATCCTTTTGCTTGTACATATAATTTGTGAATAATATGTTAAAATAGTGTAATTGATTGATTAATTTATAAATTAATTAATTAAAAATAAGTTGCTTCGTTCATATAGCAAGTGTTTCTTTAGAAATCTCCCTTCAGAAGCACTCTTCAGTCAGAAGGGCCACTCGTGTGACATAAGCGGTACTGCTACGAGGCAGTGCTCTGGCCTCTATGGAGTTCGGCTGTGGCTGCAGTGAGCTCAGTTTTGTTTGTTTATTTAGTAGTAAAACCGGCATCGCTGTTGCCGTAAGAGCAGCAGTATACTCTTAAGTCTGGACGGATAATAGCGTGTATTGAAAGTTAACAGACGGACAGAGCTGGCGCGTAAGGCTTCACTGCACTTCCTGGTAAAGCCTAAAAGCCTACATTATTATTTTTATGAGTGTACCAAATGGTGTGCCTAATTGTACGTATGTTCATTTGTGGAGAATTTTTATATAGTAAGAAAAATATTAAATCAAACAAAATGCTAATTTTGGTTAATTTTCGTCATATTGAAAAATTTTGCTAGTAACAATTTATTTTCAGCATCTTCTAGGGCAATGTATGTCTTTATAGGCGTGTATCCCTTTAGAAAAAATATATTGACTTCTAAATGGGTGAACAGTGGAATATTGTTTACACTACCAAGCACTATATGAAAGCTTTTACTGTACTTGCATCCTGGTACTGAATACTGTAATGGATCTGGTATTGTAGGAATTGAAAAGTCCGTGGAAGAATACCGTGAAACACACGGAACTAAAATATCGTCTTTTCATTACATAAGGCTGTCATGACGAAGAGGATAAGATTTTTCAAGTCTTATGATGAGTTATCGTCCGCCACCTGTCTAGTGGCTCGCGTCCATTTGCTACTGTCGCTTTGTTCAACTGGAAGAGATGCTGGAGAAACTGAGTATGTTAATGTGTTTATGTAGAAAGTAGAGCATAATTTTTCATCCAGTATATTTTTAATATGCGTGGGATGTTAGTGCGATTACTTATTTCCCTTTATACTCCTGAGACATTCAGAGCAAACCTAGCAAGCAACGGTACTGAAGGTTTCGTTTGTAGATGACCCCAGAATATGTTGGTCCTCTTTTGAAGTTCACTTGGTCCGTCCGTCTGTTGTATCGCAGGTTAATGCCTCAGCCAAAGCAGATAGAAACTGATTTCAGATTGAGTTTAGTGACGTGGATTTTTCCGGTCCATAAATCTGGTGACTAACGCTAGCACGCTGAATGGCAACTATACCGTATGACCGTCACACTTCGGTTGATGAATTTCGATCTACAGAAGAAGTCCACAGATCGATCGCACAGCGTGCACAGATGACTAAACAAGAGAGTGTACATCCGAGTTTTGAAAACTTCTCATCAAGGAAGAGCATGATCTCTACTTTCTAAAGAGAGGGTTTCGAAAATCTAATGCTGCATGGAAATAAATGTGTGTCTTAGTACTGAATGTTTTCATGTTGGAAACTAGTACAAGGATGTGACTATAAAGTATTTTAAACTTTTGATCCGTCAATAATATTGTCTGTCAGATTCGCGAAATTAATTTATTAAGCGATCCTCGGAGATGTAAAAAGATTATTATGGTTAATTATTTGCAAAATCAACATTTTAAGCGTCTTTCCAAAATTTACAAAGTTAATGGTGACCTGGTTTTTCATCGAAGCTTGGGCCCTGGCCGAAACCTCCCCGCGTCCTTTCCCCTCCTCTATCCCGGCTGAGCCTTTGATGCCTAAAGCCCATAAATAAAATTAAAAAAAAATGAATGTGATTGTAAGTTATTAGTTCTTAAGAAGATCGTTTGAGTGAGAACTACACTATATGAAGTTTGCCGTGTAAAATAGCTACTGAAAGACTACATTTAAAGGAGGCTAAAAGCGCTGTCAAGTCTCCCTTCCACTCTCGTACATCAAAAACCTCCTTCTCTGTATCGTGTTGAAATCGTCCCGCCAGTATGTCGGCTCATCAGTCCTGGCTGCTGGCCAATCAAGAAAGAAATTATTCTTTCGTTATGTGTGCTGCCGTCTCTTTGACAAAGGAATAAAATTGTTCCATTCTCGTTTGAAGTATAAACATCAGACTTCGCTTCTTCTCACCCAGTCTCTAGTTTTCAGCGTCTATGACACAGAAAATTTTCTGGGGGCAGGGTTTGTTTCGTTATATTTGACTTTGCTGTAGAGAAGTTTCTGCTGAAAATATTCTTTTAAAAAATTATAAAGAATATAAAATATATTTTCGTTCCTTGTTTGTTCGAGCTGAGATGGTTTCGCAAACCAAATAAGGTGTTATCTCCAGCATTCAAAACTGTTTCTTATTTTAAGTGTCATACTGAAGGAACAACCGACATTTTATTTCGTTTATTGGGATTTGTGTGTAAGCTCAACGCTCGGTATCCATCGACAAAAGACCCTCTGGCTCGGCTCGATCTCATGCCAAGTGGACTTTGTAGTGGACAAACACTGTGTACGTAGGTTTTTCCGGGGGTCTCTCTTTTCCTGCCACTTTCTTTATGCCACCACCGTCCATCTGGCAAAGATGCCTAAAGGTCCTAAAAACTAAATTCAAATAGACTGCCAAATCAGCTTTTTATTTCCATATAGTTTTCCGCACCATTAATTATCTTTTTCGGTCGATTCTGCAAATATTTGTTTCTGAGCCGGAAAGGAAAGTGGTCCTCTCATCAAATTATTTGCTCATAGCATCCGTAACTTCGCTTAGTATGAAAACATCTCCACGCAAATGTGTGAATAAATTGGGGCTGACGGGGGGGAAGGACAAGTAAGAAGAATAAGGTGTGGGTAAACTAACAAGGAACACTCGCCAGGTGTCAGAACCTGATCTTGATGACAATTAGTATGTAGGTACAGTGCATAGGTAAACCTTCACATCAAAGATTACAGGTGCTGCCGACAACAAAAACGACAGGGGAAGCCGAGGGAGATGGAACATAGAGCGCAAGTAAATCCAATACAGAGTACGGAAAATACTTTTTTTTTTTTAATAAACTGTTAAATATATTGAAAAAGCAAATGGCTATTAATGGATACTGGACAGGAGACAATAAATACATGCTGGAGGGTATGACATCAATGACCGCCATCTTGACTATGCTTCAAAATATTTAAATAGTGAGTCATGTGATATATCAATCTGCTAGAATGTTTCAAGAAACCCTATGACGAAGTCAGTTTTGGCATAACTCTAATCCTGTATGACAAAATGACGCGTGAAATTGATCTGGAGAATGTGTGAACCGAATGATGAAAAACAATTTTTTTGTTGAAATAGTTGAAGGAACGCAAACCAAACCATAAGAAGTACCGTTATGTTGGAAAATATGATCCTCATGGCCGCAACATGAATTGCACTATAAAGTCTTAAATGCACTAATGAGAGATGTCCCAAATTCAAGAAGGCGTAATGCTAGGTGAAGCATTCTCCAAGTGAATTTCACGTGTCATTTTGTCGTACAGGATTAGAGTTAAGCCAAAACTAACTTCATCATTGGGTTTCTTGGGACATTCCAGCACAAATTTATATATCACATTACCCACTTACTACTTAAAAATTTTGAAGCATAGTCAAGATGGACGCTTTCAAAATGGCCCTACCATTTCAAAATGGTTGTCGTCACACCCTCCAGTATGTATTGTTTCCTGTTCAGTATCCATGAATAGCCATTTGCTTTCAATATATGTAACAGTTTCTAAAAGAAAAGGTGTTTTTCGTACGCTATATTCGCTTTACTTGCTCTCTGTGTTCCATCTTTCTCGTGTTCCCCTGTCGTTTTTGTTGACGGCAGCACCTATAATTTTGACTGTGAGGGCTTACCGAGGCACTCTACGTACATACGATTTTTCATTAAATTCTGGCGAATGTTCCTTGTAACTGAAACGTTGTGGGTAGCAATCACTGAACTTAGGATGAACGAAGGCTTGATCGTGGTGAAAGATGATCCATGTGTTTGTTTCATGCTTTTCGTGTACCTTTTAGTTATATTAGCATGTAATTCTGGCTCCGTATTCATCTTAATTTTTTATTTTATCATGGAATGGGTGTTTGGTGTGTCCATGAGGGATCGGATGCGTGTCTTCTACGAGAAAGCTTTCTTTGACAGCTCAAGTGAGGAACACCAAAAAATGTCGACTTTCAGAGACGCTTTTGTCTCTTTTGAGCTGCGTACTATCGTCATTCGAGTCACTGAATGGGTTGAGATATTTTTCAAGAAAATATAATAGTTGTTGCACAGTTTCTTCGTTAAATATGTTAGGTTTTTAGCTATATCATAGCTTTTGTTATTATATCTGAAGGCGCTTTTGTTGGAGTTATTCTACCATATTTTTCTTTACAATGTTGCCTCCCAGATTAGAATTCGTGAGATTACTTTTCAATTACCAGATAAGCCGTGTGAAGAGACATGATCTTCGTAGGCGATATCTGCTAATCATTCGCTAATTCGTGCAAGTTGAATTGTAAGCTTAACACGAGAGTTAATTACAATGTCTTTGGAGTTGGCATCCAGGAACATTAAGATATGATTATAACAAAACACAACAAAGATTTGTTGACCAAATGCTAATTATATTGTTTATATTACTGTAGAGCTGATTAGGGGTTTTTGCTGCTGTAATTGAATTATTAACTATTTAACTAAAGTGACGCATGCGTTAATTGTTCGGTGTGGAAACTATTATATAAACAGGCTTAATCACGCGACTGATTAGTAATTAAACACGACGATTGCTAGGTAAGAAGGGCGTAGTAGTTGGTTTATTATGGTTATTTTTTTGTGTATTTCTCTCATAGTCATTAGCGTATACTAAGTGTGATATTTGAGGTAGTTAAATAACCATGTGCCGAAACATTTAAGCGATACGTACATGTCTGCACACTGATATTAAAATATTTACATTATGTTTAGCTTACTTATGCAATTGAGATTTACTCGTTAAAATAAATCTTTCTCAGTTTACTATTTATATTATAAATACAATAACGCCATTCTTCCATTTTCTTTTCCTCAGGCAATTAAAGACATCGTATTCCTTCAGTAAGGAACTTAAAACTATTAAGTTGTAACGAACTGCTGAGGTGTTACAGTTCAAGCAGTATTCTCAAAACTTACTGGAGACGAAATAATTCTTATTCGTCATATATTTATTTCTGGAAAAGAATGCTGGTCCTGTACCGTATCAAAATTTCAGTATATGGTGAGAGTATCGAAGTATAGGCTACACTGTGAAAAATACTCAGAAAAAGCTAGGCAAGCATAGTTGTCTGGGAATTTTCAGTAAATTGACTAGTCAAAGCCAACCATAATTCAGTTTTCAGGGATACTGCGAATAAAATCCCGAAGCGAGATGGGTTGGTTAGTCAGAAGTCTTACCGATTAGACTATACTGCCAGTTATAAGAAGTCACTAGGTCAAAACTGTATAGAAAGTCACAAGTGCGTTTCCTGAACCCTGTAGGCATAGAAGGTGCCCTCAAGTCTTATGCTTGTATTTGTCAATTAGAGATGAGAATCCGCATTCACTGAGAATATTTCCCAGTTCTGCTCAAGTAACTAAGATGGCGCCAGAAACCATTTGATCAGAATTGCATGCACGGTTATGATAAACAGTTTTCTCATTCTGTCATGTAAGCAAAGAAATTAAAATTCAGCGTTCCAAAAGTTTATGGGATTTTCGTAGATTACAGAGGAACAACATGAAATACTGTAAATTCTGCGGAACTTAACGTTGCTAGGAATTCGCAGTATACAGAATTTTTAATTGTGGATTAGTTTCTAGTGATTTTTCGTTTTCGTTGAAGTTCAAAGTAATAGCTATGGAGTGGGCAGTATTATTTCTTTCATTATTTGAAAATGTGTGTATCAGAGGGGGATAATTTTATAGATAACAAAATACACAGTGTATATATCGGTAAAATGTTGGGGGAATGTTCCCGGGATAATTCTCCAAAACTGAAAGATCGAAGGTTATGTTCAAAACGTTAAACGTTCTTAGAATGGATGATATTTAAGTTTAAAGCTGTTATGTTACAATTAATCTGGCGCGTACAGAACTGTACTACAAATAATTAAATAAACTCTTTTAATAATGTAAAGCACACACACACACACATCAAAGAAGAAGAAAATCACATAATGAAGATTGAGTACATAGAGCTAAATAAAACCGTAAGGAAGAAAATTAGAGAGGATGTACAAAGATACAACGAGCATCTTGTTAGAAATACAATCGAGGAAAACAAGAGCCTGAAGAAAGCCAAACAGCAGCTCATGATAGGGAAAAAAGCAAATAATTGCAGTTAAGAGACCAGACGGGACCGTAACACGAAATAAATTTGAAATTTTCTCCAGAGAATTGTTCTATTCCGAAGAAGAACTAGGAAAATGAGATTCAGAAGAAAACGATGTATATGTCCCAGACGTAATGAAAAAAGAAGTGGATAAAGTACTTCGAGGGATGAAGAACGGAAAGTCGCCAGGAGAAGATGGACTCACAGCAGAAATGTTTAAATGGGGTGGTGGAAATATGAGAGAGGAACTTTTCAAATTATTGTCAATGTGCCTTAGGAAGAGGGAAATACCGTCAAGTTGGAATAATGCTATCATCATTTTGTTGTACAAGAAAGGGGTCAAAGAACGCCTCAAGAACTACAGACCAATTAGTCTACTGTCATTTCTATTCAAAATGTTCACCAAAGTTATTTTGAATCGTATTGAACGAGACGAATTTTACCAGGGAAGGGAACAAGCCCGATTTCGTCGTGAATTTAGCACAATTAACCACATACAAGGATTGAATGAAGTTATGGGAAGGACTAATGAATTTGAACTTCCACTATGTCTGGGATTCATAGATTTTGGGAAAGCTTTCGATTCGGTCTCCTTGGTAGCGGTACTTAAATCACTTGAATATCACGTTACTGCGAAACATTTACTCGACTGCCACATCTGTCATTAGACTACATCAAGAAAGTGAAAAAATTAAAGTTGAAACAGGGGTAAGGCAAGGAGATTCAATTTCTCCAATACTGTTTTATGCTGTCCTGGAAAGAGTGTTCCAAAATGTCAACTTTGATGAAGTTGGAATAAAGATCAGTGGCGAATACCTTCATCACCTACGATTCGCTGATATAATCCTGTTTGCTTCAAATGCAGAAGAACTACAATCCAGAATGGAAGAAGTTTGTAATGAGAGTTCGAAAAGCCTTAAAATGAATTTAGGTAAAACAAAAGTAATGTACAGTCAGCATGGTGCAAAGAAATAAATAAAGATTAGCGGAGATACAATAGGCATAGTTGATGAGTATATTTACCTAGGTCAGCTCAAAACTTCGAATGCCAAGTTGATTGATGAAATAAATAGAAGTTGTAAAATGGCGTGGAGTTCGTTTGAAAGACTACACTTTATTTTCAAAAGCAAACTACCAATGTGTCTCAAGCTGAAAGTTGATTAATGTGTCTTTCCTGTAATGATGTACGGATGTGAAACTTGGACATTTAATGCGCAAACGACTCAAAGATTGAGAGTCACACAAAGAGCAATGAAGAGATGCATGCAAGGAATAACCAGGGAATACAGGAAGACAAGTGAATTCATTCGCACACAAACAAAGGTAGAAGATACAATCAAGACAGCGAAGATTATGAAGTGGAGATGGGCCGGTCACATAGCCAGACGAACACATGGAAGAGGAACGACAAATGTACTACACTTGATTCGTAGAGAAAAGAAACGACCGAGATATGTGGAGAGAAAAGGAGAAGGCCTTCATCCAGCAGTAGATAGAAAATGACTGAATATGATGATGATATAGGTCTATTTCAGTTGTGAATTTGTTTCAGATCAAAAGCTTATTTACAAAGAATGCAGGAATACTTGAATGACTATGTATGAGTTGTTCATTAATCTTTCAAAAGATAAAATGCAGCACGTTTCTTTAGCTTGATCAATAATCCTCTAAAACGTTCAAAAAAAAAGTTTTATATGTGAGTAAATAAAATCACAGGACACCTATAAATAAATAAATTAATTAATTAATTAAAATTATAGTTATTGTAGAAAGAATAATCAGAGCTTGTAGGTATGATTGAATTAATTTAATGGGTTCCCCATGATTTTATTAAAATCACATTGCATTATTGATCTAGTTAAAATAAAATCATGTCACTTATTATATATATATTGGTACAAGTAAGGAAACAGCCTCGGAGGTCCTTATTGCCCGTAGGACGGAACGCAGCTGGCAACGGCAGCGGTCAGTCCTGCAGGAAGTCAGAGGGTCAAAATGCCCGGGTTAGGACTGTAGACTGCAAGGACACCGACATGGTAATTCGAACGGACCTATACGTGGCGACTCTAAACTGTCAGTCACTTGCAGGAGAGGACAAATTGCAGAATGAACTCAAAAGGATTAAGTGGGACATCATAGGACTATCAGAAGCGTGGAGGAAGAATGAAGAACAGTTGGAACTACCGTCGGGGCACACGTTCTTCTTTAAAGGAACAGAAAATGGAAAACCGACAGGCGTTGGCTTTATAATTAATAAAGACCTGAAGTCGGGGATCACAGAAATTGAAGGAATTTCAGATAGAATCGCACGGGTACTAATAAAGATAAACAATAGATACAGTATGGGTTTTGTGGTGGACAAACATCGTGTGCGTGGGTATTCTCGGGTCCCCCCCCCCCCTCTTTCTTCATTCCACCAATTCAACCATTATCCAACCGGCCTGACCCAAGGTTATCTAAAGGGCGTAAAAATTAAATTCAAATTAAACATTGTATTATCATCAAAACTGTATGCTCATGGAAAGTTGGAATCCTAACCAACAGACAGAGGAGTGAAGCTAAATGAAATCGTTTAACAAAATGGCGGCTTTTACTTCCTCATTTCCCTCTATACCAATTCACGAATAGAGCAAAACTTTTGAAACTACAGTTTCGTAGAGGTTTCAACTCCGGCATGTGTACCCGTTTATCCAGTAGTACGTGTACATAAAATACGAAATATGATATTTCTAATTCAATTGGTAATTCTGTTCAACTCAGAAAGTGCATACTAAGGCTTCTAATGCAATTAATGGTCAGCGAATACATAGAAAAATTCATTGCGAATTCAGAAATTATGAAGGAAAAGATGGGCAAAATATGTAAGGGTTCGTGTGCAGCTTAAAAATAAATTTAAATCTAAACATATTTCAGTACTCCCTTCCTTGGTTGGTTCATTTATCTCGTTCGTAACACAATAACTGATTGAAGTTGTGTTAATGGTAAACGAAAGTTATCAACGTGAATAGACAAAAAGTAAAATGTATTTCCGCTTCGAATGTAGACCTAGATATCTTTTCTTTGTGAATCAACAAACAATCGAATATATCGTTCTTAAAGTTTAGTATTGCAATCTGACTTATTTTTGAATACTTGGATACTTCCGAACCTATCCGCGGTATTTAAACTTGTTACAGAAGTATGAAGAACAGAGCAGGTTCTGGTCTTCACTTAGTGTTCAATTTCACAATCACCTGCAGTGAAGGCATCTAATTTCACCAACATTAAGCAATAACTATCAGAAACAGGAATGTTTTTCGAACCGACCTCCCGTGGCTCAGTAGTAGAGCGTTGACCGTTGACTTAGCAATCGGGAGATCCTGGGATCTTTCCCAGCGGCCGACCTTCCTGACTCAGGTTTGTGCAGGGTTTTTCCTTACCCTATCCCGGCCTGAGCCTAGGATGCGAAAAGGCCTTAAATTCAAATTCGGGAATGTTTTTCGAGGAGCAAATTTAGACACTTCAGCTTGGCACTGAAATTGATTCCACACCACTGCATTAACAGTTAAGTATTTCACTTAGATGCGTTGTTTTATTAAATGAAGAAAATAAGAATTTGGATATGATTAACACGCACACGATGGACCTTAGATTTTTGAGTGGTTTAGTAGCAAGTAAGTTAGACCCACTTCTAAAAGGGGCACCAAGTGTTTAAAACATTCATTGTCTGCGATGTTGGGGAAGTTTCATAATATACTCATAATGAAAGTACATGTCCAGAATTTCTCAAAATCACGTTCTTCTGACATGAGTATATAAAGGGCAAGTTTCGAAGTGAACCATTTGAGCAATTCGAGACGATCTTTGGAAGAATGTAGCTCCTTCGAATGCTTGAGGCATTTAATAAAATAATTTGTTCTGTGTTAGGTTGAAATAATATTTAAGGTACGTTAGAACATGAGAAGTTACACCGCTAGCTGGTAGATACTGTGCAAGAGATCAAGAACATATGAAACTGTTGGGAAAATACTGCTTCATAGGTGCTAATTTAGTTCGTGTCATTACAACAATGAAACCAGAACTTAAAGCTAATGGAGATGTTTTAAAATAATTAATTACCACAGTTCTCAATGTCTGTAAGTTGTAAATAACGCAGTTTATGTAACTGGTGAAAATATACCTTTTATGTTTGAATTTCATAATATTGCATTTTCAATATAACGTCGACCACGTTATGTAGTGTGGTGTGCTTCGACCGCCTGGAAATAATTTTGAAATGCGGAATCTGATGTGTTTTAATTTCAAAGTATACTTATCTTGTGTACGTATTACCTTCTTTATAGCTTGTAATTTGTATAGCATATGAATATAAAACACCTAAAACAGACAGAAAGGTCATCAAAAGAAAATTGAGATTAAGATGGTTAATAATTTTGGAATCTGCTGGAGAAAACACTATTTTAAAATTCAACCAACTCATTGCACTTACTGTATAATGTGTCAGTTACTCAAGTCGTGCAAGGGATTTGCATGCAATATTAAAAAAAAATGTTTACTTGGTTGTTGATTTCGTGGTTCCTAACTCACTTTGCAACATCTCCCAGTATTTAGTGTTAGAGATGTTTCTTGAATTTCTTATAGCCTAGTTTGTATCGCAACTTAAGGGGAATAATTCATGGAGTCCTGTACAATCTTAATAAGCACTCAAAAGATTAAAAAGGTGAAAAAAACCGGAAGCCTTTTCAAGTCCTCGAATTCACTTCATCCCCCTTTCTGGGTACTTGCGTAACGAGGTCTGCGTTCCATCTCCCTTGTGCCAAGTGGTGTGTGTATATTAATGGTTGTGGTACAACCTTTATGGTGTCCCTGAAGTTGGAGGTTGAACTTGTTCATGCTTATGTAATCTTAAATGTGGTATTATACAGTCAAAGGTAGAGAATGTTTCTGTGGCACATTGTTTTGTGTGTGTGTGTGTGTGTGTGTGTGTGTGTGTGTGTCTGCATTTTATATGAAATATTCCAAATTTCGTGTTGCTGAAAACTAAATCATATTTATAAGGCTTGCAAAGAAAACTAAATCATATTTATTAGGCTTGCAAATGAGAGAGCAAAGTAAACAGTACTCCTTTGTTCTTGTTCATCTAGTAATAATTACAGTTTTGGGTTTCTTCGCTGGTGTTAATAAATGCTTGCAGCTCAGATGGTTATACACGAGAATTGCAAAACAATCTCCACCTCCAATGGTCGGATTGTTTTACGCCAGGTTTAACAATTTCGTTAAAAACAGGTGTGCTAAACTGAACGTCTCCATTTTTTACTATGAATTAAAACTGAATTTAATGTATTTATGGCCTTTAGGCCACTGTGGCTAAGACCGAATTAGGGTCAGTGAGAGTCTAGTTTGAAGGCACACTTCACATAAAAAAATGAGACTGAACGCTGTGCTGTTAGGCAACCCAAATTACATCATCTTATCGAAAAATTCCTATCTGATAAATGTACTCCTTTTTAACCTTCTCTCGCGCATAACGAAAATTAGCTAACAACACGAGAACAGAATGTTTCTAGATATACATGAATTAGTAGAGATGAAATAAAAGACTAAAATCGAGATAAAACAGTATACAGAAAGAAATTTTAAAGACAATGAAAAAATGGAAACCGAGGGATGTTTGTTAGACAGAGACAGAAAATAGAGGCAGAGAGAAAGGGGGAAAGAGAGAGAGAGAGAACAAATCAAAATGTGGAATGAAATCAGATGCTTTTCCTTCTCTCATAAAGGAAAAAAGAGAATACTACATTTCAGATTTTGATATCGTTTTACTGAACACGCCAAATTCAGTGTTGAATCAGAGGTCAGAGGTTGTCATGGTGGCTTTTTTTTTTTAATTATTATTTATAAGTTCCGGGCGTGAGACCATGCCGTGTATATGTGTTGATTCCATGTCGGAGTGTTTAGTGAAATTGAAATGTCAGAGAAGCAGCTGACGCTTTTCTGGTTTACAGTGGCGGTTTGCCAGATGAAGAACAGAAGTGGTTCTGTCATTTTATAAAGTTTTCGTTGTGCTATCAGCTTTCCAATGTCTATAGGATGTTCGTAATTAGAATGGTGAATTCTACTCCAGAAATTTTGGTGTAGTTGTTCAATGAGAGTTTCTAGATAAGGTAAATCTAGATCGTCGTGAAGTTGAGTTATTCCGGTATCGCGTGAATGGCCTGAAATAATCCTTGCTGCTCTGTTTTGTACTCGTTGAAGTTTGATAATCTAGGATTTCACTGCATTTTTCTAGACAGGTGCTGCGTGAAATAAGATGAAACGAATCATCATGGTATAAGTATGTAATTTTGTCTTGATGGAGAGAACAGGACTTTTGAGTAGTGGAAAGAAAATAATATTTGAGATGCTTTGTTGGCTGTTGTAGTGATGTGATGCTTGAAGGTTAGTTTGCGATCTAAGTAGCCTCCAAAGTATTTAGCAATAGATTTAATTGGAATAGCTTCATTTTGGAGTTCTGGTGTGATAGGAAGTTGTCCGTAGCGGCGTGTGAAGTGAAAAACAGATTTTTCGGTATTTACTTGTATTCGTTAATCAGTAGTCCATTGATTAACTGTGTTAAGAAGTCTTTGAGGAGATGGTAGAACGTATTGTAGATTCTTGTGAGAGACGAATATAGCGGTATCATCTGCAAAGGTTGAGATAATAATGTGCGGTGCTGTGGGTAGGTCGGCTGTAGAGATTATAGAGAATTAAAAATAAAACGGATCCTTGCGGCACTCCTGCTGTGATGATCCTGGGAGTGGTTGAGGCTCCATCATAGCTGAAACTGAAGGTTCTGTTGGTGAGATAAGACTTGTTGAAAGCACAATAGGCTGGTGGAATTTTGAGTGAATATAGTTTGTATATTAGACCATTGTGCCAAACTTTATCGAAAGTTTTTTGGGCGTCCAAGAAAAATCCGATTTGTGTCCGAAATAATTGCATTGCTGCGTGATGTTTTCTACGACTGGAACCAGTTGAGTTGTGGTATCATGACCTTGGCGGAATCCACATTGATGTTCTGGGGTAAGTTGATTTTGAGTAACGTAGTTCCGTAATCGATGTTTAACTAGTTTTTCAAATAGCTTACTGATGTGTGAGAGAATACTGATGGCCAAAAGTGCTGTGGGTAGAGATGATTTAGATTAGATTTAAGTATCATAACGACTTTAGGCTGTTTCCGATAAGTGGAAGTAATGTTGCAAGAGGATGTCATTGAATAGGCGACAAAGAATGACCTGAAGTTTCCTGGGATCTTCTTTGAGAGCGAGTGCTGTGATACCATCGAGTCCTGGAGCTCTACGAGCTTTTATGGTCTTTGAGATATGTTGGACTTCTCGAGGAGTTATGAGATTCGTAGGAACTGTAAATTTCGCTCGAGCGAATTGAGCGAAAAGTATGAACATCGTGCGAAAGTATTAATTCTTAATTCAGTACGCCTTAAAAGCGAAGAAAAATGCATAACACCGAGGGCGCGAATTTGAGCGAATTATTAGGTTTTTGGTTACATGAAGCGAATTTATAACTTTTGAGCGAATTTCGGAGCGATTTTAATACAATTTAAAGCTTTCCTAATCAATCAAAGACAACTAAGTTCTGAGCCATGACCATTTAAATTGAAATGCTCTATAGTTTTCGGGGTGTGCTCCTCCGCAATTAATGCATTTGGCAGGTTCGGTCCAGGTTGTTTTAGTACATTTGCGTGTGAGGTGTTGTTCGGCGCATTTGAGACAGTATAGATTGGACCACCACGTTTCTTGGGAGTGTCCTAGTCTTTGACGTTTGTAACACTAAGAATTCGGTAGGTTTATATGGTTCAACTGTGACTTTGTAGCTTAGTAAATAACGAAGAGCATAGAGTTCTTTCGTATCAACGGATCGTTGCAGGGTGAGAAGAAAAAGTGGATAAAGAACTATTTCTTTGGTTTGCTTATTATTACCTTACATCTTAGATACTTCGATGATTGGGAAACCCAGGTCCAGTAGATCCTGCTTGATAGAAGGCAGGGTATCCGATGGAAACTTGCGAAGGACTGCTTTAACTGGCCTTTCACGTTTTGGCAATTCTGTGGCATATTGTATTGGCTGAGTTTTGCAAAAGGCAAGCAATTTGTCATAATCAGTGTTATTTTGAGCTTGCATACGTGTGTAATCTCGTGTGTGATTGCAAGTGGGTTCAATCTTGCAAGTTGCTTTGAGCGTTCTAGTGAACTGATACTAATTTTCAATCCCGTAAATCCAGAGTGGTGGAGGTTTCGATGTAGTAGTTTTTCGTGCATCGAGATTTTCTTCTGGGTTAAGGGGACTGTATTTATTTTTGAATGTGACCAGAGAAGCTGGATCAAGGAATTTTTTTGTTTTTCGAGGCTTCTTATATCCATCTGTTTCCATCTCGGCTTCGTTGCTAACGTCAGTCATGAATTGGTAATGTTTCTGTAAGTTGTTCCGTGGATGAGGCTAAGGATAAGAGTCTAAGTGAGGAAGAGTGAATATCTGGAGGAATTTGCATTCCTTCGGCGTTTTCTGACTGTTCTGTTTGGTTATCTATAATGGATTGTGCTTCTGTACGCACTGTTTTGTTACGCATATCGACTAGGAAGCGAATGGCTTGAGTTGGAATGGAACTTAAGTCTTGTTTACTTTTCTTAAAGCTAGGCATTTTACGATTTCTTTGTTTGGGAGTAGGTAATGAATAGCATGTTGGAGGCGTATGTTGTGATGCGTTTGACTCATTAAAGGTCCAGGAAGGATTTCCTTTATTGAGGGAGGAAAGGGAGGTATGACCCTCTGCCGGGGTCGTCATCACTTGAAAAGCCTTAGAGATCTTAGGGTCACGGAGGTGGCAGGCTTCGAGCGCGATTCGTTCTTCTTGAATACTTTCAGAGAACTTCCGTCTCTACTTTTCACTTTATGAATTTACCGGCGAGCGCACCAAGCACGAACCGTCAAGGCAAAAGCCCCGTGCAATAGCAGGAGTGAAGAACACAAGCATGCATGCGTGTCCCTGCGTTGAATGTCCCTAATCAAATTCAGAGAGAGAGCAGAGTAAAGCACGTTTTTGAGTGAAGTATCGAGCTTTTAGAGGCTCATGCCTTCCAAGTGTAGTGACACGTTGGCGAAACGAAAAAGAAGTATACAGGAAGTGATGGAGCAATTGTCGCGATAAGTGAAGAGTAAGGGTAAATTTCGTGAAAGTGATCCAAACTGTCAGGATAGAGAAGTATGAGAATTTCGTGAAGTGTAGAGGAGGGGAAGAAGTTTCGATTGTTTGACGTCCGATGAACTTGTCATGAAGATGTTATTTGCAAAGAAGTTACTCCATAATGAGAAGGTATATTTCGGTCATAATCTATTGATATCAGTCGAGTTTAAGATGTCTGTCTTGAAGTCCGCGACTTACTTGGTGCCATGTTGGAAAATATTGATAGTTTCGAGAAGAATCTTGATAACGCTAGAGACATCCTGGTCAGCTTGTAGTTTGGTGAATCCTTGATTAATTTTGTTCATGGTTACTTGAAAGTTGAGGTTCTGAATTGAAGGTAGAAACATCTGAAGTAGAGAACATGATTACTGTCCGTATTGGTGATCAGTTAGTCCTGTTGAGGAGAGTCAGCAAAGGACTGAAGTGTAGGCGATGAATCTGGAGTGGGTGAGATGACTGGCGGCGAGTTCTGTTGAATATTCTTTTCAGGTGTAGACTTCTTTATAGTAGCGGCGGTGGTTCTACTGGCTTTGTACTTTTGAAAAACAGAACATCCTTTGTAGTTGGCTGGATGAGATTTTCCGCAAACGACACATTTGGCCGGGTCGGTCCTTGTTTTCTTGTCATAGCTGGCAGTAAGGTGAGATCCAGCACGCTTGACGCAGCGTGGGTCCATGTAGCAGGTAAACTGAGAATGGTTGAATCTCTGACAGCGATAGCATTGAGAAAATTGGCGTGGCTTGTACAATTCTATTGTAATTTTGTAGTGGCAGAGGTAGTCCAGATTGAAAAGTTCTTGTGTATTGAAAGTACGTGGAAGTGTTACCAGAAAGAGTGGAAAATACTTTCGTTGGTGTGTTGTCTTATCCTGGCCATAGAGCTGCTTTGCAGAGAGTACAGGAAAGTTCTTCTCCGTCTCCCAGGGGTGTGGCCCAAGTCAATTTTCTGATGAGAACTTCATGAGGATTCGATGTTACAGAAACACTAAGATAACATGACCCCTCCAAGAACGCCAAGTGAGTGAACCGCCATCCACTGGCTACTGCGACTCTCCTACATGCAGTCATGCAACTACAGGCTATGGCGCAGGTGTGGATGCGATGGTTTTTATCTATGCGATCGGTTATGTGTATAAGAGAAGAAAGAAGGTGAAACAAGACGACAGGATAACGCGAGAAGAGTTTTCTTAAAGAAGGGGGAAACCAGAATATGCATTGCTGTATATTCCGTAAAAACCCCTTAATTAGTTCTAACTACTCACTTATTTACCTGGTAAACCACGCATGCTTGAAGGGCGAAAAAACCTAGGTAAAGTCTGTAATCAATCTATCTGTTATGCATCCAATTTAGCAAATGTTGTCAATACATGCAAGTCGGTCGCTCACACACGCATACAGCGCATAGCGCGCGTGCGGGAGCCTGGACAAGCTGCTCAAAACTATATATATATATATATATATATATATATATATATATATATGAAGATCCTGTTGGAGTGCCTGAAAAAGAATTATGAAGGCTGTATTAGTAATACTGGGAATATGTTATGTACATCTGAAGAGTAATCATCTATTGACTGTTGTCTCCATGGTGCGTCATTTTTTTACATATATATAGTCAAACGCACTTATACATACACACACATATTTTTCCTTCTACCCATGTAGATGATGTTTGTGGTTGGATTTGTTTGAGCTTATTTGGGTGTGTTATTGATTATTACGTTCACTGGTCTTTTGTGCTTCATATGAAAGCCTATGTTGCAAGTTGGGAAATTAGGTTGTTTTGTGAATAGTCTTTGGTGGAGTAGAATTTCTGAGTTGTGTCTGTGATACTCTGATGTATTGGTTGTATGCTAAGGCTACACTGCAACGGGATGAACCTTGTGTACCTACTGCATTTAGTGATTACTTTAATTACTCTGTTTTGGAATGTTTGTAGCTTCTTTATGTGTACTTGTGCAGTGTATGCCCATGTTGGTGCTGCTTATAATAGAATCGGTTGTATGAGCATTTTGTATACTATTGCTTTTGTCTTTAGGCTTAACTGATTGCTATTTAGTAAGCTTTTGAGTTGTTCTAGTCTTCTTCCTGTGGCTTTACCGATTTGGGTTTATATTTGTCTTGCGAAGGTGAGTTTTGAGTCCGGTTGTACCCCAAGGTATTTCGCGTGAATATTCCAGTAAATGTCATTATGAACAGTTCCGCTGTTTGGGTAGGTTTTCTTTTTCTGTGCGTGAAGTTAACAGTTTCACTTTTGTTCACGTTTACTTTGATTTTCCATTTGGAAAACCAAAGTTCCAGGGCATCTAAATGTTGTAAATACTTTGCTGCCTAGTCCGGTTGCCAGCTGTTTGCATACAGGCTGGTGTCGTCAGCGAAGAGCGCTATGTCTGTTTTATCCGTTTTGGGGATATCATTAGTGTATAAGCTGAAAAACGTGGGTCCAAGTAGTGAGACTTGGAGTACTCCTGCTTTAATATGTCTTGTTGTTGAGTTATGTCCTTCTACGGATAGGTAGAATTTATGTTTGGTAAGGTATGGCTGTAGTAGATGTATGAGATAGTTGGGTAGTTTGATAGCAATTAGTTTGTAGAGGAGGCCCGTGATCCATACTCGGTCGAATGCCTTCTCAACGTCAAGAAACATGCAACTAGTGCATTCGTTTTTATTGTATTTGTCTATAATATGTTCTACTAACCTGACGAGTTGGTGCGTAGTTTAGTGTTTCCGCCGGAAGTCAAACTGTTCACTGATAAGTATGTTGTGTGATTTTATGTGCCTGTTAACCTGTTCGAGTATAACTGATTCTGTGACTTGAGCCATTGTATTTAGTAAACTAATTTGGCCTGTAGTTTTGTGATAATTTTGGGTCTTTGCCTGGTTTAGGCAAGCTGACTACTTTATCCGTTTTCCAAATTGTGGGACGTATGCATGTTTTAAAATAATGTTGATTATTCTTGTCAGAAACACGATAGCTTCGTTTGGAAGATGTTTGAGCAAAACATTATGTATATTGTCGGGTCCACTGGCTTTAAATAGCAATTTCTTTATAATTGACAGTATTTGTTTTTTTCTTAACCTTTTTGAAGTTGGTGCCATGTTCAGTATTGAATAAATTTGTAACTGTTCTTTTCACGTTTCTGTCATGAGCTGGGGCTGATGGGGAAGTATTCGGTTGGAAAGTTTTCTCCAGTGTATCTGTCAGAGCATTTGCTTTATCTATGTTTGAGTAAACAAGTCCATTTTCCCCGTGTAAAGAGGGAGTTGGTGTATATCGTTTAGTGAGATTCTTGGTGACCTTCCAAACCGAATTGTCAGCGATGCTTAATTTACTGACTTTTTCTTCCCATTTGTTTCTTTTGTAAGTAATTATTTCTATTTTGATTTGCAGTCTTAAGCTATTAATCTGAATTTTGTATCGGGGGTCCCGGGTGCGTTGATATGTTTTTCTTACGTCGTTCCGAAAATTAAATCGCTTTTTAATGTTACCTGGGAGTCCGGATGTGTGATGTGGCTTCTTTCTTGTTCGGGATAGAGATGGTTTTCGCATTCTCTATCACTTTAGTAAGTTTGAGTGATGCTGTTTCTATGTCTGTTTTACTAGTGATAAAATACTACTATCTTGGAATGTTATGCTGAATGGAATCACTAAACAGTTTCCAGATTACTTTGAAGTAATCAGGTAGTTGTAAGTTGCTGTCAATTTCAGGATTTTCATTAATTGAGATTAATATTGGCAGGCGGTCTGAATCTAATTCATTTGTAACATGTATTTGTATATAATACGGTACATTATTATGTAGCGCATAATCCAGTATATCAGGCCGGTTGCCATTCGCTGGTATTGGCTTAATACTTGGAGCGTTGATCTTTGTAAAAAAAAGAATAGAACTTGTTGCCATTCGGATTGGCTGTGCGACTGCAGAAGTGGCGATGTTTATTGTTTAGGTTCCCTGTTAACAATGTACTAGGGCCTACGTTAATTATTTTCCTGATGTCGGTTGTATCTATGCGGATTGAAGATGAGTTATAACCCCTCGCTATGTTAATTGGTCTTCGGTTAAAATTAAATTTTGCTCCAATTTTTTCTAGTGTTGAGCGTGGGGAGGGGAACTTCTTCATGCTTGAGATTTGGTCTTATAACAAGTAGAACTCCAAGACCCTGACCTAGCCTATCTTTCCTGTAAATTTTATAACCGTTTAGTTTGATTGTTTTGTCTGGCGTTAAGTTGGTTTCTGAAACCATAGCTATGCTAATTTCATTTTCTAAAAGATGTGATTCAAATTCTGGCACTTTCTCAGAGATGCCTTGGGCATTCCAAGAGAGTATTTGCATGGGGGTACTAGCTGCCATGTTCTTGTTTTATATACAGATGCTTATCAGAATAATGGAAACACCTGTAGTTGGCAACACGTCAGATGTATGGGTTGGCAGTGGTGTCGTGGCGACCGCAGCGCCGGACTGCTGTGGTGGTGTGTTAGGTCGGTCTCCATACTACGTCAGGCGTCGTGGAACAGGAGTGTGCAGTGGCTGCAGCAGACGGAGGTAGTGTAAAATGGGAGACCTCTCAGAGTTTCAAAGAGGGCAAATTGTTGGTGCGCGGTTATGTGGAGTGAGTGTGACGGCAGTGGCTAGTGTGTTAGGTGTGTCGCCAGGGACAGTGTCGAAGGTGATGACGGCCTACA